>OMNN01000048.1:0-37010 GCA_900302755.1 Chromis chromis | reverse complement strand
ATTGCTTATTGCAAGCCTTTTTAACAGTTCACAGCTAGACTGGATATGTATTGAAGATGTTTGTAATTTTTGTAATTCTCTCTTCACAAAGAACATTTCTGACATCCACAAAATATTTTTTCTCGGACAAATTATGTCACATTTACCATTCATGTGTATGGGATATCTTATAACAAATTTCTGCAATTCAGGTGCAGATTTTTACAATTCACATTCTGTATATCTTCAGCTGAATTGTTGAATCGTAACTCATTTTAATTCCAATTTCAGATATCTATAGTTTCATTTAACCAGTTGTAATTCTTCTTCCAGATGTGAATACAGATATCTTCAATTAGAGTTTTGACTATGTGAAATGAATTAGCAGTAGCATCTGTTGCTATTTCAGAATCTACGGCAAGCGAGAGGCGGAGACAGTCTGTTTTTCTATACTATAGCGGCGCAACCATAACCGTGTATGACACAGCGTATCACTGTCATGCTAGTGCAGCCTGAGGTCGAAGTTCAAGCAAATTTCAACCTCAAGTCTCTAATGAATCATTCCCTACAAACATTTTCTTCTACCACGGTATTTTCTAATGATCTCACAGCAACTGCCAGTACTTCTACCTAACACTGTTGGGATGCTTTGCTGTGCCAATATCCAATGGGAAGCCTTGTATTAGTATCGTGCACAACAGTTTGAACTACTCGTAATGACATTTGAGATATCAACTATTATTTTGAGTCCTCAAAGCTAAATTACAGATATCTTCATCATTTTGACAGAATGACATATCTGACATCTAGAAAAAAATATTCTGACGAGTCACAATTTTAGTCAAATGACATTGATCTGTACTTTTACTTTTGGTAGTCAAACTCAGCTATTAAATGTTAAAACTCCTTGCCGTAGTTGCTTTTCTGGGTTTGATTGGCCACTAGCACCTTTCTGGATGATGCTACATTGTGGTCAATCCTGCGTTTTTTTGCTGGGGTCTTCTTCTTTAGCATTCTCACCGCATTACCAGATTGGCCCAGTTCCATTTAATGAGCGAGATGCATTTTTTCACACAAGGCAACTGTCGGTTTGAATGCCGCTCGAGGATCAATCGGATCCTGAGTTGAATGACAATTTCACAAGGAACCCAAATACATTTATTGGTAAAGCAACACACCCAAACCAGAAATCTCTACTTTACGGTTTAGTCTTCATTATGTACAAGATGATAAAATTATTATCAGAGGGATAAGAGGATGCTCATGTGTTCTGGCAGTTTAGACATTTTCAGGAGGTGGTAATTATTACTCTTGATACTGCAATTAGCTTTTATTATTAGCTTTCACTTTGTCCCTAGATTTCTAATTAATTAGATCTAAGTTTTAGAAAAGCAATTACAGAGCAGTCTACAGTTTTTGCTGCTGCACAAGCACCCGTGTCTTCTGGGCCTCCCTTAGTCGCTCTCTGTTGTCACTTACTGTTTTATTTTGAAAGTGACTTTTCTTGCGTCTCTTAGTACTTCTACTTCTCGTCTTTGCCCTGTTCCCGCCCCTGTGATTCCCAGATTGTTTCCACCTGTTCCCCATTACCTTGCTGTGTTTGGCCTTGCCAGCTCTTTTATTAGACTTATGCTGGACTTTGCATGCCAGAACCCTGCAGCGCCTTTTGTTATTCATCTCCAGTAAGTTTCATTAAAGTTCACCCAAGTTTGCCGTACCTGCCTGTCTCCATGTCTGCATTCGGGTCCTTATTTTGAATGTCATGCAACACTTTATTTTAATTCCATTTTGCTGCGAGTGTCTTCTGTTTTGCAAGGTGGTCTGTGATAAAGAAAAGATTATATAAAAACAAACTTACCATCAGGATGCAACATCTTTGGCCCTTTCATGGTGATCATGGTTTAATTCAACAACGACAGAACCAGGCTCAGGAGGGCGGGCATCTGCCTAGAAGTGCTACTTAAACACTTTTGCTAGAGGGGCTTTCAAGACAGCTATTGTCACTTTGACTTGAATAATATTTAAATGGAGCAATATAAATGTAGTTTTTCTTTGTGCTAATGGTGCTCTCTGCACCTTTAAACCTTTCAATTTGAAGGTAAAGACGGACCAATTTTGCAAATGAAAAGATGAGACATTCCTCTTTAAAGAAGGGGTCTGTTTGGGTCACGAATAAACCCTGATTAAAAAGGAAGATATCATTTAGTTAGTTCTTTTTTCCTTTGGGACAGCTCTTTTAAAATTCCTCTTTTGTGGTTTTCATTAGAATGAATCAACCCATAGTTTGCCTGTAACATCAGAATTTAAAAAGCCTTGTACTCCGGATGTAACTTCAATTCATTCGCAGATGTTAATACATTTAAATTGAGTCACTAGACAGGTACACATTATACTGAGCCAAGACTGCATTATCCAGAAAAACTGGCAGCATCTTAACCTATCTGTTCTCTTATGGTCAAGCAAATAATAGCTGTTGTCTGACTGGACTGTGTGTTGTTGTTGTACTGTGTTTAAATGTTATAGTCGAGATCAGCATGGGTTGTTAGGTCAAACAGTGTGTGACTTCAAGAGCGCATTTTCAATTAGCACATAAAAAAATCTGCACTATTGCAAAGATGTTCTCACCTTGGCTGATGTCAAATGGCTGGCGTGCTGATAAAAGCGAAATGCGACAAAGTGCAATGGAAACAGACATGCAGTGAATAAATTAGAATGTATATGAGGCATGTAATTTCCACATTCACTGAATCTTCAGTGGAAAATTGCAGCTAATAAAAATATCAGATCAGTGTGGAGTGATCGGGAGACTGAAATGCTCCTCAAATGAATACATGAAACAAGCAGAAATGCCACATTTCAATCATGTTATTGATATCATCATGCAGTGCCTTCCTTTTTTTTGGTTTAATGGCAATGGAATTTTCCAGTCCCACATATTTAATTTGATGAAGCAACTTCTAATAACAATTGCTTTGAAAATGTAAAATAAATCACTTTCTTTTGAGGATTTCATGGAAATTTAGTACAAAATTTTGCAACATTTAGGGGGGACCTTGACATTTGACATGAAAAAGCCACTAATCTCCTACCAACAATGGTTGCTTTGAAGTCCCATACGATGAAAATCAATTTTTATTGTGTTTTGTGGTCAGTATACACTTGAAAGTATAAAATAAAGCTGTTAAGATGTGAAGACGTTTACCACTGCCATTCATCAAGCCCCCACAACTAATTAGCCTTCCTGCTTTTCAAGTACGTAAGAATTCGACCCAGGTGCTATGCAACACCTAACTAACTATAGTCCTTGAGCTCAAACTGATCACAATCAAACTGAGCTCCAGGTATCAATCACAGTTTGACAGTCAATCACAAACAGCGTTTTCTTCCTGAAGGGGGCGGGAACAGCAGCAGCTCATTGGTTTTCAGTGCAAAACAAGTCATTAAGAAAAAACCCAAAACCAGGGGTTAAACAATCCCAGTGAAATAAACCATCTTTGAGCTGAAGACACAGTGTGGCAACATGTGAGACTTAGATTAAATTGCTGAAAAGAGGCGCGATATGGGACCTTTAAACCGTTCTATCACACATCTTTTAAGTGGAAGTATACCATCACTATACTGTGGTGTCTTCTGACCTGTAAATCTGTGCAGTTTTACTTTTTTATTGCTCACATGGCAACTGAAATGTTGTTTGAGAAGTTAAAAATAAAGCAGAATAAAATGTCGTCAGGCAGCTTTGGTCTAAACAGAAATACTTCAACAGCTGAATATATATTTCCCTAAAATTTTACATTATGGTCTCCAGTGGATGAGGCATGCTGACTTTGGTGATCGTCCCACTTTCTCTTCTAGTGCTCCTATGATTTTGGCATTTGGGGTTCATTGTGATCAAGCTGACGTTAGCATTTAGTTCAATACATCACTGTCTTTCTAAATGTGAATGTTTTCTGACATAAACAAGAACAATTTCATCTGTTGGAGGAAGCAATTGCTGACTTTAATCAACTGAAACATCTGTATTTTCACTGCTGTGAGCTTGTTTTTTTTTAATGTTGTTGTTATGCATGCATTCCAATCCATGTTGATTACACTCACAGCATGTTTTTGTTTTGTTTTTGTGTATTACAACAGGAAGTAATGGACGGACAACGAACTCGGCAGGTAAAAATCACCCGATACCTCAAGCCGTGTTCCCTAAAGTGGACGATGAATCCACGGCGTACGTCCACTGCGAAAAGTAATCACAGACCTCCGGCTCACCTCGACGTGCTTCATCCCTCACACACTTTCTGCTGCTGTTTTGTTCTTCATTCATGTCGGACTTCCTTCCCAGCTATTTGAGTGACAGGTGAGATTAAGCACCCTTTGAACTCTATCTGGTTATTGGAGGAGCAGTCTAAATTGAAGCAGTGTTATTTCATGCCGCCTTGCTGAGTCAGTGGGAAAGTGGGAGCAGGGGGTGGCACTTCTCTGAATGAATAAAGAGGTTTTCAGAGGGAAAGGTGTGGAGCCAGATCTCAAATGCATTATACAACTATAATGAGAATTGCAAAGGGAAGAGGGGAAAAATTAGATTAAAAATGTTTTGAACAGCAGCTTTGCTTTCATTTAATCTTTTATAGAAAAAAAATGACCTGAAAAATGATTTTTTTTTTTTTCTTCCACGGGGTTTGCAGGGAAAAAAAGAAAAAGACAAACATCGATAAAATGGTTTTCTCAGTGTACACAAAATAAGAACCATCAAGAACAGATGCTCATTTAAGAAAGAAAAGCTGCCAGATAAAATTTAGGAAATCTAATAATAAGACCAAGAACACTGATAACGTTTAACATTCAGTGATCTGAAATGACAATTTCTTCACAGCAGGATTAACAATTGGTGATTAGGATTGCCTGTGAGCCAGTAGAACAGTTATTTCAGTTTCAGAATTCAGTCCAGATAATAAATTATGCTGACAGTACTTACCAGTGTTTTCTCTGAGTGTTTTATCTCCGTGAATACAGATGCAGCTGTCATAGAAATCACGTCATGCTTTCTGCATCAGGCTTTTGGAGAAGACTGTTGAAATTTTTGTTCTTTGTCTGTAATTAAAAGGAGGTAAGAATTCCCTGGCTGTTTAGTACTTTTGACAGAGTGGAGTCTGTGTTTCAAAACAATCATTAAATATTCTGAGGGAAAAAAAAGGAAACATCAGCAGAATTGATATTCCTGCGGTAAAAGCCAAAATATAATATCATTTCAGTCCTATGCAGGGGATTTATGTGTATTAGTCGAGTTTAACTGACCGCGCCATCAAATGTCGGATTGACTTCATGAATAGTTAATACAGTAATCATTTTGCAGCTCATTTATTTACAAAAACAACAGCTTAATACTCCCCGTCTAAAGGATTATGTCCATATTGTGTCTTGTTATCAATCAAATGACTGTTTTGTATGTATGTATTTCTGGATGTATCTGGCAGAAAATAATAGTAATGAATGAGGTAAACAGGCATAAATAAGGCCTTTAAGAATTTCAACTTATTTTTTTACTGTATTACTATTATTCCCTTTTTTCTTTGCCTTATTTTTTGCACGTTGCTCAGTGCATGAATCAAGCAATACTACAACTCTGACCAGTTCTTTTTACTGGCTCTCATGCATTGACATATGCTTTAGAAATGATTTGATCTTGTAGCGCTTAGAAAAGGTATATGAATTTTAACTGGGGAACTGCCTGATTTTTTGTTTTTATCTGCAACCAATCAATTGATTAACAAGTAGGTAGGATTTCAACTGCAGCCCTAGTTTTTAGCCCCTTCAGCAGGACTTTGAATCATACTGATCTACTGACCCCAAAATAAAACTCTAACTCAACCATCTCCACCTTGCAGCACGCTCGTTCTAAAACTTTTGACTAATGTCCAATTCTCACCTGAACCTCAGGGGTAGCTCTACATGGTAGCCTCTTGACAAAGCATGAAAAGGTTTAGATAGACATAGCACGCTTTGGCCTAAACATTCCTAGTATTAATTCCTTGATTGACAGAAAACGTGGGGGAATTGTTTGATGGTATTACGCATTCATACACAGCCCTAAACCTCCTCAGCTCAACAGAAAACTTAAGTCTAAATCCTAGAAGAAATGGTTACCTGTGTGGGACATGTCAGGCAGGCAAGACCCTACAATCTCATTAATACAGTGAGACACGTACACACACACAGTGGTTGTGTATTACCAGCTGGGATTTGCTTGCAGCGAACGCAGTATTCAACTGTCAACTGCTGAATAACTCCACTGGACAGAACTGGGGCTTGATTGTGTTGTTCAAAGACAAATCAGTGGTCATTTTTTGAGATTAAACATTAGTCATCAGAGATACCTCATCCAGCCGCATTCTCTGAGTGGACCAGAACAAAGCATTGATCATTCAGACACAGTGTAGCACTCTTCCTCTGCAGTCCCTCACAGCAGACAGACTTCGATCTGTAGGATCCCTGACACTTTCCCTGCTTTTCAAATGTCACTTCCTGCTACTGCAGAATGAATTCAGGTATGTGGCAAAACAAATATGACCTTAACTCCCCAATCTGACATTTAACATTTTAAAGCTACATGGAAAAGAAAAATAACTTTTTCATTTGACTAATTCCTAATATGGAAAAGTCATTCTATTTAGCTTAAACTTTACAACTGAGTGAGCTGAATAACAATGTGATGTAGTGAGACATCTCTGTGTTTTACCTTAAATCACTGTATTTCCTGTAATTTATTCACTTTTTAATGTTATTTAATTATGTGCTGTGTATTCTTGAGAGCAAGGGTTCTCAAAAAGTTTGCATCTGATTTTCATTCAGAGGTCCAAAACAACGTATAGTGCGTATAACAAGTATTCACCAGTCTAAGAAGTATCCCCTGTGATTGCTTTTCAATGTTGAATCATGATCAATAATATAAGACTTTGAATTTTCCTAAATAATGTTAATTAATTAAAAATATAAAATGGAGAATAAGTGATTGCATAAGTATTCACTCCCTTCAGGTTAGTATTTAATAGATGCAGTTTTGAGCCTGTCTGGATAGGTCTCAGTCAGCCTTACAAATCTGGTCACTGTAATCTTACCCCATTTATCGTTGCAAAATGGCTCAAGCTCAGTCAGTTTGCACAGGGATTGTGAGTGAACAGATCTTTTCAAGTCCAGTCACACATTCTCAATTGCACTGAGGTCTGAGTTCTGACTCGGCCGCTCTGAAACATTTACCTTGTTTTCTTTAAACCATTTCTGTGTAGCTTTGGCTGTATGCTTAGGGTCACTGTCTTCCTAGAAAACAAATATTCTCTAAGTTGCCATTCTCTTGCAGACTGCATCCGTTTGTCCTCAAGGATTTCCCATTACTTTGCTGCATTCATTTTACTGTTTACCTTTACAAGCCTTCGAGGGCCTGCTGCCGACAGGCATCTTCACATTATGATATTGCCACCACCATGCTTCATTGTGGGGATGGTATATTTGAAATGACATACAATGTTTCATGTCCACCTAATATAGTGTATAGTCTGATGGCCAAAAAACAAAATTATGGTATCATCAGACCAAAGAACCTTCCTCTAGCTGACTTCACAGTCTCCCGCATGCCTTATGGAGAACTCTTGTCAGGATTTACCTAGGGCTTTTTCAACAGTGACATTCTCTTTGCCACTTTCCCATAAAGCTTTGATTGATGAAGACCAGGGAACAGTTCCTGTATGCACAGCCTCCATTTTTAGGTGCTGAAGCTTGTAACTCCTTCCAAGGAGTCATAGGTATTGTACATTCAAGTTCAAGACAAATAGTCAAAATACATTCGAGCCTAGTGATTGAAATGGCATTGTTTGTTTGTAATCAGTTGTTTCAGTGTGACCCCTAAACTCTGATCACACCACAAACGTCACAGATGATTGAGCCAGAATGAAACCGAGGCAGACAAAGCTCTGTTATTCCATAGTTACATCTGACTCATACTACACATTCTGTACCTGCAATTTAAGAGTTCATAGCAAATTCTCTGGTGTCATGCTAATGTGTGAACTTGGCACACAACACTCTCTTCAGCAGTTAACATCACCCAGACAATTATGTCAACAATCGGGAAATCAGCCACAGTAAAACCCAGAGATTTTATATCTAGTCTATGTTGAAACCACATTCATCTGGGGACAGGACTGATGTCAACCAATGAACCGTCTCTAAAAATATTATCTCTAATAAATAACTAATTTTAAAATAGGAAATGTTACACTTCATTACATAGACTGAGGGCCAGACTTTGAGAAGCCCTGTTTTAGATGGTTAGATACATATGTTGGTATAAAAATTTAATTCAAGGACAATTGCCACAAACAGGGTTTTATGTTTTACAGCCTGAGTTAATCTGCAATGCTTGTCCTTACAAATTTTGTGCCAATCCATCTGTTAGATCCTGAGATATTTCAAAGTGTCAGGGGATCACCAAAATCAAACAGATTCATCCTCTCAGGACCATAATTGTCTGTAAACATTTTCATTGCAATTCATCCAATGGACTGACCGACCGTCACGTCAACAATGCCATCCCAAGTGACGTGCAACTTGCATGTGTTATGGACACATGAATACATGCCTAGTCAGAAACTTTTCCAGTTTAAAATGGTGATCATTTTGAATAGCTACTAAACTTTTAGTCCTTCTATTGCAAGACAAACATTGTACATACATGGATACACCCTAAAAACTTTTTTTTTTTTATACACATGTAATGCACAAATTAAAGCTTTTTCTGTATATGTACTGACCTTAGATGACACTGTTGCCTCACCTCCAAGCTTCATCATTTTATTGCTATTACAGATTTCAAATACACACAAAAAAATACATTAAAATGATTTTAATTAGCGGTTTGCTAATTCCCAGGAAAGGAGACTCTGGAGGAAAGTAGTTTAAACAAATTTCTACCTTGAAATTATATTCTTCCACATCAAATACAGGTTCAGTGTGCAGCTCTGTTTACAGTGAGCGTGGTGGGGAGGTGATAATAGAGTGAAAGACAGTTAATAAGTAGAGAGACATTTGGAGAGTAGATATCATTTCCGTCTTTCAAAGTAATTTATAGAAAAAATAGCATCCCAAATACAAACCAGAATGTTCTGACAAGGTTCCTGTGTCTTTTTGTAAAATAACAAACAAATAATTGTATTTTACTTGAAGCTTTCCCTGCAGTTTAAAAACTCAAAAGTTACATTAGATCATTTTATAGTTAGTATTTAAATCTAAAGCATTTGACTGAGACAGTTCTGCAAAAGCTGTTGTAGCACTAGTTGCTGCACGATACAGTATCTGATGTAAAATAAATGATTCTTGATGTTAACCCCTTTCTGCCAGTAGTAAGGAGTCCACAAATGAACAGTCGGCACATCAGACAAGCAGCTACTGCACGTCTGAGCAAGTACCTGTGAAACAAAGCTTCCCTTTTCATCCCTACAGTAGAGTTGAGCCTGGAGAGTCGGAGTCATACAGGCACAATGGAGACATATGTTTCTGTCAGACGGTGTTAGGTTTGATTCTCATGGAACACAGATGCCATTAGAAATAGATGTCACAACATTCCTGGATGAATTGGTCGGGGCTGCAACAATCTGCTGACTTCCATCCATCACTGGCCTGTGGAAACAGGGAGCAGCGCGGATACGCTGGGTGCCTCGCTTCATATATTCAGGCATTTAGTTGGACATCTTGCTTTTACCTTTTCCTTCTCCCGCTTTACATGCTCCACTTCTTCCATTGGAGCTTCGCGGGAGTCGTACCTGCCTTTTGAAAAAATCATTTATCTTTCTGGCATTTATAAGTGCGGGATGCAGAGTGGTACTTTAAAGTAACATCTGAACAAGAAATGGTGCACATTGTGACATAATCCGACATGACTGCTGTTGCAAAAGATACACTGGAGTGTACTTGCTGCAAGCCTCTTTTCTCAGTACATAGGTAACAAGATTTGCTATGCATCCTATTACATTTCCTACATTCACTTGGCACTGTTACCAAGAGAGGCTTCCAATGCATACAACAGTAGAATTTAGAGTTTACACCAAGAGCTGGCGATATGGCTGTAACTAACAATTATTTTCACTGTCAATTAAGCTGTAGGTTTTTTTTTTTTTCATTTGTTCAATTAATTTTCTGATATGTAAAATGTCAGAAAATAATGAAAAATGTTTAGTGTTTCCTCAAATGACTTTTGTCCATGTCAGTTATTCGTTTTAATGTCACAGAGGACTAAAGAAGCCAGAACATTTTCAAATTTAAGATCTTTTTTCTTTTTTTAAATTACTCAAACTGAACAATCGAATATCTAAGTGGTTAGGGTGCATACATGAGATAATGTCATCAGCATTGAGTCCCTGTTCAAATCCTGACTGGGTAGACCTTAAATAATGCCACTCCCCTGTTCTTTGTCCTTGCTCTCTCTACTGTCGCCATCTAATAAAGGCAAACATGCAAAAGAAATAATATAAAAAGTTAGTCAAAGTGATAGATTTTCAAAATAGGTGATTTAATATGTATTAGTTTTACATGTAATCGATTAGTTGATTAATTGTTGCAGCTCTAGCTGGAAATTCAGCCTCTTAAACTCCAGTGACTCACCAGAGAGTCAGTTAAGAACTACAGCCAATAGAGGTGTATCATGGTACAGTACATATGCGGTTTTAAGGTCTCGGTCCAGTACGTTTTCAGTACCATAAACTAAACTGCTTTACTGAACCAACTATGGCTGTTTCTTTCTTTAAAAAGTCTGTCAATACAGCTGCAACTGGCTGCAACCAACTAGTAAAGTTAAATATTTAAAATACATCCATCCAAATTGAGGCCTTTAGAAAATGAACTGTGCTGAAGATGAACTGTGTTTGTATTACTGTTAGCAGCTTTCATCTACACACTGTGGAAAATAAATATTGCCTTAAAAATGCAAAATATCTGCTGCTTTTAAAACATCCATCGCGTTTGTTATTGCTTTGCGTGGTCTGAATTGTTAGCAAGAGGCTGCTTAAACGCCACAGGGGGGTTGGAGCTGGGTTTACATGGTACTCACTATTTTTTGTACCACTGATGTTCACATTAGCGTGATACCTAGGGAGCTTCCATCTGATCCACCTGTATTTGTGTGAGCTGTAGTTAACTGAGAAACTGAAGTGTTCCCCAACAGTAGACTTTATTAATAGTGGAGCGTCTTCAAACTCTAGTTGGTGGTTGGTCTGCGTTTGCCAAAGTTCCACATGTGCAGTGGCTCTATTAGCTCGGTACATACATCTGCCTAACTGAAAGCCTTTTTTTGATCAAATATGTATATTGTTACACCCTTAGCAGCAAAAATTAAATGGTGTAACTATAAAAACATGGAGTCTTCAGATATTGTACTCAATGTAAACCTTTTTTAAAAATCAGTTGCTGAAATAAACTGATCAGTTAAGCTGCTTTAGAATACCCACAATACAATTTAAAAGTGCCATTTTACTAACCTTAAACCACTTAATGGGAAATAAAATGAGAAAGACAGATGTTAAGACATTATAATTATAAAGATATGAGTGTTGATGATGCAACTTGAAACCACGAACAAACTGCAGTCTAGATTAAAATTTTTATTCCTCTATGGTTTAACCTTTGTTGCACTACAATTGACCAAAAGTCCAGTAAACAAGCTAGTTGCGAGTATCTGTCTTATTTGCTAGGTGTAAAGAGCACTTCAGCCTCTAGAGGGCACTAGCAGGGCTTTGTACACTCAGTCTTGTTACAGTGTAAGTTCTTGCATGTTTAAAAAAAAAAATTGCCACGAGTCAACAGTGATACAGATTTGCCACAACACCATCTGCTCTGTCTAATTAAAAATGCCACTCTTTCTCATGGAGAAGTTGCCGGTGCTCCTCTTGAACAGGAAACCTGTGACAAATGTTATTATTTGTGAGCTGCTTAAATGCAATCTGTACATGTCTGGATAGTTTGCAGGTATCAAAGTGGATACCTTAAGACGACATAAAACACAGAAAAATACACAACCAAACCTGCTGCATTGAAATGAATAGTGCATGTTTCCTGTAATACAGTGTTGTTTTCCATAGAGAATGTAGATGCTCAGATTCCTTGAAGCTTTTACCGAAACCTGCAGCTGCCAATGGTAACCAATATTAAAACTAGGTATAAATCATTGTTTAGTTAAATACATCACTGCCCACGTACTCACAAGATAATGTAAATGTGTGACTCGTTAGAAAATAGAGAGAACACAGAAAGAAAAACAGAGAGGAGGACATTGATTAAAGATGGAAGAGTGCAAGTAGTTGGCAGTTTCCTTAACAGTGGTTTTTGCCTGAATGCATTGTCGGTCGCTTGTTGCTGTGACAGCAGGTGTTTGGGAACAAGGAGATACCGCACCACTCAGCCGTTCCATTGAATGCTTGTATTTCTGATTAAAATATTCCTGTTTCTGCACCTTAATAGTGAACATTTTGAGTTAAAAAAAAAAGACTGAATAGCATTTGTATAAAAGCTTAGATGGGTTGAATATGTTTTTTTTTGCAGTATGTATTGGAATAGTTTTAAATTGTGGTAGGTTCAATTGAGTTTTATTGATAAAGCACCAAACTATAACACATACCCTCTCAAGACTTTACAGTATTAAAATGTGGTGCTTAACAAATCACCCAAGGTAATACAGGAACTTTCATGGCAATCTGTTAGTGTTATTTTGACTAAAAATCACAAATGTGAACTCGATGTTGAGGCTGCAGAAAATGTCAGACGATCCCAAAGGAAGTAGGACACATCATCTGCATGGATTGCTATAAAAAATGTACAACAGCCAGCTAATATTGACATTCATGATGCCAAGCTGCTTGCATGGCTAAAAACTGATTGCTAAAATAATTTAATGCAATAAATGTCCTTCTAAAAAGCCAAATTATCATTTTGTTTATGTTCATTTAATTTTGACGGCATGTCATTGTACAATGCAGCTTAGAAAATGTCAACGGTTAACATATGAAAGTACAAAACTGTGTGGTTTAACTGAAAACTCCAACATAATAAAAATAACTGTAAAGACGGCTTATTATATAAGTCAGTAATAATGCATTGGTTTTCTATAGCACTTTTCTAGACACTCAAAGATGCTTTACAATGCATTATTTATTCACTCCATACTCGATGGTGGTAAGCTACGTATGTAGCCACAGCTGCCCTGGGGTAGACTGACGGACGCGAGGCTGCCAATCTGCGCCATCGGCCCCTCCGACCACCACCAACCACTCACTCTCACACTGCATTCAGGCTTCCTGGTGTTCCCTCACGGTCTCCCATCCAGGTACTGACCAGGCCCTACCTCACTTAGCTTCCAAGATCTGACGGGATCGGGCATCCACAAGGCGGTATGGCCACCTATGGCCATTAGTACAACTCCAAAAGAAATACATGGTTATAGTAAACCCATTCGCAAAGAGAAAAAGTTGGGTCTGTATATTGAACAAAGTCCAACATGAGCACAGTGGATATTTTACAAGCATGGACCAGCTACAGCAACACTTTTCCTCCTTATTGTGCAATTATTCTCCACCTTTGATAATAGATTCTATTACTATGAAAATATAGTTAAATTCACAGCAAAGCCGTCTTTAATTTATGTGTATAGTGAGTTTGTTGGATAACATTCCGGTTATAAAATAAAGATTTTAGCAGTAGGAGCTGGGAAGTGACTGCTGGTTAACATGTGGTCTTAATGTGCTTTGTTTCAGTCTATGTTTCATACTCATTCTGTTGTTTGACAACAGAAAGTAAATTAGAACAGCTTTTTGGGGAGAATTCAGCTGTAATAAAATACAGTATATGTGAGCACAGAGAGCAGGAGAGAAGTAAACAAAGTCCTCCGCACTAAATAGCCTGTGTATTTTCTCTTAAGGTGCATAGTACTTGTCATGCTCTGATATGCAAATGAAACTTTGCACAGTGTATAAACCACCTACAAGTAATTCAAAATTCTGGAAGGCTTGCCTCTCTGGAAACCTTTACACTGAACCGGGTCAGACTCTGCATCAGACGCTATTTTCTAAAACTCTAGCGTTGTTCGCAACTGACCAGTGATCAGAGCCAAAAGCAACTAAATATGATTTTTTTTATTAAAACCTTGCATCATCGAATTTATGTCATCGTATTTTTAGTAGCAATGTCATTGATTATTCTGACTAATCATGGCAACTCTACTGTTGTGACCTTTTGCAGGTAATTGCAGTAGTATCCAAAAATGTTAAAAAATATTGTCATTCGGCATATTCTGCTATATTTGATTATTGTCCACCAGCAAGCTCACAATGTTTGGTCACTTAAGGCAGACTGGTCTAGTACTGTGCTGCACTGGGAATATGGGTCGCTAATGGGAGACCGCTTTGAATGCTGTGTTCCAGCAGGGACATTCAGAGGTCAGGAAGATTTTGAAATTTAATGAATGTGGCTCTATTTTTTCTGTCAAAATTGAATCAGGGCCTCAGCCACTTACTTTTACCTTAATTTGATGCTGAGTAGAGTGCACAGACCACTACTTCAACCTCCAACAAATCGTCAGGAAAAAAAAAAAGCTGAGTGCACTCCCTTGATTGTATCTGGAGCTGTTTGGGTCGGCAGCCTCTCCATGATCCATAAAACAAGCTGCTTGAAAGGAAACATCAGAGAAATTACAAGGGCGACTGTGTATTCACACCAGTTGAGGTTTTTAAGTGCAAAGATGTTTTTATGGGTCAGTGTCATACCAATTACAGCATGTGCACAAATGTGTCTGTTCACACCAAGCACTTCCTAGTAAATTTCAAGCAGAAGTGCTTGCAGGATGGTGGAAAACGAATATTTAGCAGTCAAATCTCTGCTTGTGTTAATTCACTCAAGCACATAAAAGAACTCTAAAAGCAGAAAAGCAAACAATGGCTTCATGAAACTCTCTTCTAAAGACATGACATGTTCATCCAATCTTGGCCCTTATATCTGACAGCTTTTTTACAGAGAAGACAACTTGGACTCGTTTTCATCTGCAGTGCTACTGCTAGTTTCCCCACGGGAAGATGTCCGACCTTGAGTGAAAAAAACTTGTAAGAGATGTAAATGAGGAAAGCAGCTTTTTAAGTCGCAAACATCCTGTCAGCGCTGTATACAGTCATCTTTGTGGACTTTGTGGAGGCGTAGTGCCTCAGGTGTTTGT
This sequence comes from Chromis chromis, assembly GCA_900302755.1. Taxonomy (NCBI): domain Eukaryota; kingdom Metazoa; phylum Chordata; class Actinopteri; family Pomacentridae; genus Chromis; species Chromis chromis. Next base: position 21,799 of record OMNN01000048.1, on the reverse strand, counting down.
TGTCCTCTTTAAGGATTACAGAGGAGAGTTTGGATAGGTGCATAATCCTTTTAAATTTCTATCTGACTCGGACCAGTCGCAAAAATAAACAATCTACCCAAGCAACACTGCTGGCGTCTCCAGTCCTTCATTGTGACCAAAATGGCAAATTCCAACTTGTCTGTCCAGGAGAGCGTGTCCACTTCTGAACTGTTGATCCCACTTCTTGACATTTTTTTCCTCTCCTCCTTTTTTCTCTTTGTTCTTGCTGTGTCCGGGGTTACTCGTGTAATAAACAGAAAGGCTGCTGGTGTGTGATCCTGACACACGACCCCTATGAGAGTGTTGAAACTGAGTGCTGTGGTTATTCATCTCCACTGGAGCAACGCGGCTTGTCTCAGATGGATTAGGGGACAGAGAGGAGACCTCGAGGGAATGTGCCTGGTTATTACCTCTGTGTTTGGCTGTGCTGAGGTCAGCGACCGCCATTCGGCAGCAGGTGGACACAATCTGGCTGTTTTTGTTTGCTTTTAATAAAATTCTGATTGAATCTGTATTTATTTTTATCCTGATTGTGTCATATGATACATGGCTATATTTTATTGCGCCGCCTTTACTGTATGCAATCAGTGATCTGAAGCAAGAGGTCGGCAGGGTCATGTTAGGTTTATGTAATATCGATGTGCAGTTCAGCCAGAGCTGACCAGTGGTAGGGGAGGAAGTCCTGTTATACTCAGGACCACGTAAACCAGGACCAAGTCATCACCAACACCAGAGTTTATTGAGACAAAACCAAGACTTTAAAGAACAAGGCAGACTGAGGCCAGATCAAAACTAGGACCAGATCTGTCCCACACTGCATGGCACACTTGAAATTAAATGTGGAACATGAAAACCATCACATTGTACCATTCAATTTAGTGCCCTGAAACATACACTATATACTGTAAATAGGTGACTGGTATGTATAGCTAATATTTGAAAAATCTCTTTAAATGAGGGGTGAAGCATTTTCTGAAGAGGCTACCAAACTTTGCTAGCATCATTTATGCTTAGCTTATCTATCTATATGCTCTATTTCTGACTGCTGATTAAAGTTTGGCGTGTTTCTTTGCACATGAGCTCTGTGATCTAGGTAGCAAAATTTTAGAACACAAGATTTGGCTGATATCTCCTTACAGACAACCACAGCTTCTTCTTTCCAACATTCTCGTTTTTGGAATGCTCACAGACTGTGTATAAGAGATGGACGTAGCCTCCATCTCTGAGAATTAAAAGTGGCTTAAACCTGCCTTTTTTTTCTAACAGCCAATAGAGGGCGCCTCACCTGGTTGTAGAAAGATGTCTGTTTGTATGGAAGTCTATGAGAAACCAACCCTATTTCTCACTTGTTTTATTGCCTCAATAAACATTTTCCTCATGAGTTTATGGTCTCAGTTGCTAGTTTCAAGATTTTCATAAATTTCATAAATTATGGTTCCAGTTTGAATAAAATAGACAGTGTGCTTTAGAGCAGGGCTACGTTGTGATTGGCAAGTACCAAGCACTTTTGGCCTATTTTCTTCACTTAAAACAGCATGTGCATGAGTAGACATAAACAAATGAAACAGCTTAGCATAAATTGTTGCATTGTTGCTGTTGTACGGACCAAATTAGCAGTTATGAGAGGGAGGCATAGAGAAACATTGTTGTAGCGTTGCATGAACTTGGCCTTTATTTCCTTTGTTTCAGGTTAGGGAACACAGTAGATAATATTTGGATTGCTATTACACTCAACCATAGTCCTATCTAAACACTTTATGGCCGACTACAGTCAGCATGTACTTCACAGTGGCTGCAGCTGCATACTGGTAACATTAGTTCTTTTATAAAGCAGAGTCGCTAATTTCCCATAACACTAAAACTACACAGAGGTTATAAGAGAACGGCTCAGTTGATTAAAACAAAAGTATCACTTCACCTCAGATGTGAGCGTCTAGCAGTGAACCATGAATTCAGTGCATGTTGTGACATGGATAAACAAATGCTTGTTGCATATAGTATAAAATGGAAACCCTCAAGTAGATTAAAAACACCACAGCACTGATGTAAATGTGCTTTTCACTTAGTCCACTGCAATATTTCTTGATGCATTACAAGACCATTGCAGTATCAGGACCTATATGTGTCTTGTGACTGAGCAAATGACTTGCAGCCCCACAGTCTATACGACAAAGCCATGCAGATAAGTTGTTATTAATGTTTCTGTGCTGTGACGGTATTCATAATTCAACTATGGGTTTTATTCAGCAATTACAGAATGTGTAGTAAGTAACATTGAACAGTGTTGTAAAAATCTGTTGTTTTCTTTTCAAAGGGGTCATTAATGGAAAAAAATAGGCTTCAAGGGGTTAATAAAAGCTCAAAGTCATCTTTCAGTGTTGCATTAGCACCCACTGTGTGTGTGAGTGTGTGCTAGAGAGTGAGCGAAAAGTCTAAATAGCTTACACTCACTAAAGAACATCCGCTAATTTATGATAATTGCGGACAGTGATTTTAATCCTACCTGAATCTTTAAAAAAAACAAAATCCACAGAAAATGATCTGCCATTTTCTGGTGATGACAGTGATGGAGATGACAGTGGTAATCCTGTGCAAATCAAACTATTTCAGCCTGTTGTTTGTTTTAGGCGGGCAATTTCTTTTCGTTGTCCCTGAGAAATGTGTTTTCAGTGTTCCTTCTGTCTTGAAAATTAGAGGAAAGTTTTGAGCACAAACTTTTCTTAATTAATTGAAAAAGTGACGTAATGTAATCCATATTTTTAAAGGGCACTGGTGATTGCAGAAACATTCAATAATCCTTTTCTGAAAATGAAGAGGCCGAGGGTCATTTCTGAATTACACAGATTCATCATACAAATCTAATGTAAATAAGGGTAAAGGCCATGTAAATGCATGCGTCATTGTGTGTAACAAATATTAGTATTCACCATCTTGTCCCAAACCAACAGACAGCATCAGTGAAGGCTGACACAGTGACAGTTCCTAAACCCAACACCCTCCATTTGTTTGTCAGTGTCACTTCATTCTCCCAAACTCTCGTCCTCCCCCTTCGTTTTGGTCTTCAAAGCGGGTCACATTTCAACATGGCAGCCCTGGCAATCATCACTTAATTGTGCCCTCCGTGCAAGGCAGGGGACATTCACACAGCTGCGACAGCCGCATCCTCCAATTAATTCCTCACTAGCAAATTATTAATTAAACCCAATTCTTCACATTGCTGTGAAAGCAAATGAATGGCAAATCATTATGATGGTAATTGCACGTTGCAGTAATGGTGAAACTGGTCATTAGTGCTCATATTTTATGTATGCATGAAACTCTGTTCTCGAGACCTTGAAGCTCTGTTAACTACAGTGAAAAAAACAGAGGATAACGTGGTAGCAGTATTTGCGTTGATTTCCACACATGGCCAGTTTACTGTCTGGGCGTTTGTACGTCTATCTTTGTTTAGTTTCAGTTCAACACTTTTACTGTGTGTGTGTATATGTACTACCATACAGCTTATGATCACTCCCTAATTATTTTATAGTCACAAAGCAGAGAATATAATGCATCAAAAACAAGTATCAAATGTCTGTACGCATGTGCACCATGTATTCCTTTCATCATAAATCCATTTTGTATGTCCTGTCTTTTCCACAGTGATGACAGCTACAGATGGAGCTGACATACTGTGTCTTAATTGTTAAACCAAGGACATGTAAGCTTGTCAACTCATCTGTGTCTCTGTGTAGTTTTATTTTTTAGGTGCTGTTTTTAGCATTTTGCTGTGATGGCTCCCACGCCTAAATGTTTGGTAAAAGATTTTTCTTTAGTTCATCTGAACATGTACAGCCTTAAACACAAGATACAGTAAATTCTGTCAGCACAAATCGCTTGACCAAAGTGGCAATCTCTGGGCCTGAAAGACGAGTGTCTAACACTGTATTCCATCCACCCCAATGTTAAAATGACCAACTTTGCAGCAGAAATAAACATTTTTAGAGCCTGTTGCAAAAAATAGCTTCAATCTTTATGGCACATTTCCCCACTCCTGACAACTGTACAAGGGTGATTTTTTAAGTAACTTGCCCCATTTAAATAATATTAACACCTAAAGATATGCATAATTAAAGACACAGCCACTTCAAGTCTGGTTGTATGACCCACCTCAGCGCCACTCCTGCTCCATCTCTTTGATCATTTTTGGATTGGCTCTAAGTTAGGAGGAGTCAGGCACTGCCAAAATGGCTTGAGCCACCACACTGAACTACGTAAACTGCTCTTTAGGAATCCTGTGGGTGACGTCATGGAGGGTTTGCCCATCTTTATATACAGTCAGTGGTTTAAACACAGTTCCTGAGACACTTTTAGACTTAACGTTTGGTAATTATGACCTTAAAACAGATGAGTATAGGTAGGACAGAAATAGGTTTAGAGGTGGTGTAGCCTTATTAGTGATAATATTATAAAGAAACAGTGCACTGATTTGATGTTTTGTGATCTGGAAAATCTCTGGGTTCATTGTTAGGGGGCTGCTGCTAAAGACCTCCAAATGTCAATGTATCGTATCTTGAATGAATTTGTTAAATAATTAAATATCCGATGTCTTTATCATCATTAGATTGTCCAGGTATTGTCCTGTTAGGAAGAAAATCGCTTTAGTTTTCTCTACATGTCTAACACAGGGTATAATTGTTCCCCCAAGGCATAGGGATGTGCTCAATGCTGCTGGTTACAGGTCTTTGTCATGTATTAGTCATATTTATAAAAAGCACTGCCACATTTTAACACTGATGTTGCTCAGTAGATTTCTGTCCATACTGTTCTTTTGCTAAAACTACTTTACCCTTAACAGCTACATTCATGCTTTTGGTTATGACATAAAAGTTACTAAGGAATATGTTTAACCTACGTCATCACCTCAGTGTCCACTTTCATTATGTAGCTTGTTAGTGAGGTTTACTGGTGTGTGGCTTTCTATGAGCTTGCTGTTGTTGATACTGCATTGATTGAAAAATGCCAGTGGAAATGAGAATAGAAAAGCAAAGGAGGGAGAATGCTGCAGTGGTGTTCGTGGTCCACCTCTGTTAAATGAGTGAAATAAGGCTTTTCTGTTCAAATGCTGAACACCTGAATTAGAAACATTTTGCAATCCACAGGAGCCAATCAACACCAAATTCTGCTGCAATTTGCTTCCTGGCGTTAGACTAAAATTCCTAAAATGGACAATAGAGCTGGTATTTGAAAGTGCATTGACTTCAGATTGAACCTTGAGTTCTAAAGTTGGATTTAATGATGCCTTCATGGTATACCTTTGATGGTTAATCTGCATATAAGGAGGGACCGGGCCCCTTCAAAAATCGATTGTAAAATAAATGTCTCATTAAGAGGGAAACATCCTTCAGAGCTTGGTAAAAAAAAGAAAAAGAAAAGAGGAACCCAACTGTCTCCCATCACAATCTGGCCCTTAATTGTCAGTATGTGCTGACAGGCATATGTTCTGGTCACTTTATGTTGAAAGCTCTGTCAGATGACCCATCTGTGTGCATTTTGCGTGTGTGTGCATGAGTGTGTTGTCTCCATCGATGCATATGTGCCGTTCGCCATATGTGCCGGCTCCATCAATGTGTTTGACAAGTGCTCCAAGGCGAATGTTGACTCTTGGATTAGAGACGGGAGAGGAGGGAGGGGAAACGAGAGGACTTGGACGTGAAGATCGCACGACCTTCCAAGGACGAGAGTGGAAATAAACGATAAGGTGGAGGGGAGGGACGGGAGTGGCATGCTGCAGGCGGCTGCCGTTGGCCCGCTCTGCATGGTCAGGGATTTAAAGGCCTAAGAAGACTACCCCACTCTGGAGAATCTGGCCCTGAGCTGCTTGGCTCCTATCAACTCTGTTGGTTTTTATCTATTTTTAGTGGACTGCTGTATGAATCTCCTTTCCCTCATTTGCGACAGACCCCAGTGTTTAGTATTGATTTTCCTCCCCCTGCTTTACTTACCCATCCAGACTCAGTGGCACGTCCAGGGAAAATTTAAAGGGTACTTTGTTCTGATGTACACACACGCAGTCATGTTTCAGATATCACATGTTAATATCGCAGATGAATTTCTCAGGGGAGACTCTAAATCAGATTTTTCTTTGTTGTTCACTTCGGCTTGCCTGCTCTCCCATGCTAGCCGTCCTCTGAGGGAACAGGATACAAAAGCACTGAGTAAAGCTCCAAGTTACCATTCATTTCCTGCTGACAGATGACACAGAGTGATGCATAGCCTGTAGCTTTACTTGATTTATCAAAAATACACAAAGAGCACAACAGACGCTGAAAGAAGACGGGGAAAAGACCATTTGAAATCTGCTGAATGGGTTTCTTTTGAGTGCTATTTGCATAATTGGTTGTTTGCTTCAAAATGATGAATAAACCAAAATGCATGCAAGAAAAACTGTAAAATTTAAAGGCAATGCGGTGTCCACTGCCAACTGAGCATGCAGCATAATATGAGTGCCTCTTCTTCTCTACTAATGAAATTGAGATTGCAGCCTGTCAGTTTGAAGCATGATCCCAATGACAGGACTCAGGAAAAAATCCAATTGTATTATTTGTTGCCAAGGAAATACAATAACATGTGACCCCACAGATTGCAACAAGCTTAACCTTGATCGTAAACACAGCCGAGCAAAAAATGATTATCTAATGAAACCGTGTTTTTGTTTTTTAATAGCAAAAAACTTAGGGAGTGCTGACGTCGTTCAATTCAGCGATTTCTGCGTGTGAAGATCTGATGACACAGTTTTTCATCTTCCTGCCCCGTTAACTCTGTTTATTTGACACCAGCGTCATCAGTTCAAATGAAACATGGAGACGGGTAAGATGTTCCTCATGTCCTAAATTTACAAATTATCAAATTGCTGTATCCCTGTTCAGCGGTTAAGTGTTTCTGTGGCTGTAATTTTCCTCACTTAAGCACAAGAAAAAGATATTCGACGTTCAGTTTTAAGTGCCATTTAATATTTGGGACCATGAATAACAGCCCAGTGTTCTTTGTTTTTCTCCACTTGCAGCAGGCAGTCGACACCTTCTCTTACCCAATCAAGCCCCTTTTATAATCAGTTGGAGTGTGGCTGGCCCAATCAGAGTCATCAGCGAGATTGATTTTTCCTCTGGGCTGCGGGATAATTAGCCAATTTCAACGAGAAACTGAATTAGGTGATTGATTAGTTCAATATGGGCTTGCCCAAATTCTGGTTTCAAGCACTGCCACTTGACTTTGCATGATGCAGAGAAGGTGGAATTTCTAAATGCTTACCCTTATTTCAACTTCTCGGTTGCTGTCCTGATTTTTGGACCATAGAATAAACTACTCCCAGGAAATCATAATGTAGGAATAGACCTCAGCTTGTGAGAACAGCTCTCTCTCAGGATTTTTTTTTTCTGTGAACAATAGGCCCATCAGATGGAGAATCAAACCTCTCCTTTTCAGCAATTTTCTACAAAACCCAAAACTGCCATGGCACAAAGAATAATCATCCAGAGATGTTAGAGGGCAGAGGCGCGCACATCCATCAAGCTTATTGTCACCAAGCTTCCCATCTCTCCAAAGAAACAAAACGCCCTCAAAACCAAATCAGGAACAATAGTTCCGGTTTTTCAGTGTCCCACTATGGCCCGGTCAATGCCGAGTTTCCCATCCTTTAGCCCCAACACAAAGTCTCCTTGTCCCCCGGCGGGGAAGATTGACACATCCAGTCCGGCCTCTTCCATCGCTCTCTGGTCCCTTACCCACATGTGCTTTGTCTTGTCTGCCCTGCCTCATTGGAGCAGTCAGCTTCATTCAGGCAGGTTCACGGGGGGCATTTAGTCATGCACTGTCAGCTCTGCTGTAGTCTCCCTGTGAGGTGTGTCAGGGGAACGACACACACAATCTCCCCAACCTGATGCAGGCCTGACATGCATAAAAAACATACACACACACACGGTGGCACACAAAATCACATGTGAGGTCATACCACTGAGGAGCCATGTCAAAAAGACCAATGCAGGCAGGTCGCTTTGACATGATTGTACTATTTTTGAGAATTGCACAGTATCAAGGGAAAGAAATGAACAAAGACACAGAAGACTGTTTTGTGCCTGGCATGGCAGCATGCAATTATGTTTTTGATGAGAGCTGGAAAGAAATCTTGTACATTTAGTTTGGAATGTACGTCTTTAAATATTTCGTTAAGTATTTCTTCTTTAAAAAAAAAAAAATCATACATTGTTTCCATCATCTACAACATTTCAGAAGGAAATACTGTATTTCTTCTTAACTATATTTATGTGACAGCAGTGACAGCTGTGTCAGCTTTGTATCTGTATTGTTGAGGCAGCGTTGTGTTAATAAGTGTTAATATTAGTGTTCCTGAATTAATTATTATAATAATTATGAACACTTAAATGTAATATTGGTTATATATGGTTATATGGTTTTCATAAACACAGGAAAAAGCATGTATAATCACTGAAAAGAAAATAATTTTAAATACAATTCTCAAGTGTGATCTGCAAACACAGGCTGACTGAGCACAGCAGTTGAAGTAGCTAGTAACTACATTACAAGAGCTAATGTAGACTAATCTCCTAGTCAAACAAACTCCACATATTGCAGGTCCAAAAGGAAACAAAAGACATGTAATTTTATAATAAACTTCACCAGCAAACAAGTCAATGAGAAAATATCCTAATAAAAAACAAACTGTGGTCAAGCAATATGCAGTGTTTATATTTTAATTATTTTCATGCACTCTCCCCTCCACTCTCCAAGTATATTCTTGTCATTTTGGCCCAAGCTGCCAGAGCACAAATACCTGCTGAGTTTTCTTCCCCAAATCAAATAATTTTTATAAATATTTGTACAACAAAAAGATTTGGCTCCAGCCCATGGAAATTATATACATGAATTGCTACTACTATTTTCATTTTATGCATGTTTAAAGCTACACACATTCAAGGAAAACCTCTATTTGTAACTGTAGTTACTAGTAACAGGTGTTTGCAAATTGAGATTTTACTCCAAATATAGGATAAACTTACATAATATACACAACTGGATGTCATTTGAAAGGATGATGCAATACAATACAAGACAAGTTTTGGCAAGTACCAACAAAATAGTTCTTTCAGTACCTTATATGAAGAAATTTAAACATGCTTTACTACAAAATCCTTTTCATTGAATTAATTTTCATACCTGCTACTTAACAAGACAAGCTGGTGCCGAAACCAAGAGGCAATCTGTGGGACTGAGAAATAAATTACACATGCCTAAAAGTGTAGTTCCTCGAATGGCCGGTTGGCTCCAAAAGCGAGTCAATCCCCATAGACTCCCATGTTAAAATGCCCAACTTTACAGCAGAAATTTTTTTTTTATATAACTCACTTGTTTAAATTGCATTAAGGCTTAAAACTATGCATTATGCATTTTTTAAATCATATATTAGGTGTTAAATTCAGCTTTAAAGGACCAATGTGTTGGATTTAAGGGAATCTATTAGCAGAAATGTAGCCTAGCCTAGGCAGATCTCCAAAGTTACTATTACTATTTCCCGATAGCAGAATACTATTAATATTAGTATTAATAGCAGAATACTATTAATATTCTGCTATAGGGAAAAATTTGCTGTGGTTTGTATTTCTTTAAACCAGTGATTATTATCTTGGGCAGGGCTAAACCAAGGATGTAGTGATTAGAATGCCTTAGTTTCTCCTCTGTGCGTGAAACGGCAGGAATGAGGAAAGGGCATTTAGTTGGTTGTAATTTGCAACCTCGCTGCTAGATCTTACTAAATCCTACACACTGGTCCTTTAATAATGTGTTAAACAGCTGTAGTCAGTGTGGAAAAGCAACAGGTGGTATGTCAAACTACTGACAAGATAATCTCTATGTAACACTGACAAAGGGGTTATTTTGCATAATAACTGCTTTTTTTTTAACTTAAAGCACACTATGCTCATAATGCTTTTTTTTTTAAAAAACAATTTTGTAATGAAGTGTTCAAATGAAATGTTAAGTACGGCTACTTAAGCAGGCAATCTGAATGTGTCTTCCATCACATGTAGAACTGGAATAATATTTGACATTCACCTTGAAATGAAGTCCTAAAATGTCACATTGGTGAAAGTCTTGTATGGATAAAATGTCAGCCTTTTAAGACCTTTAAATAAAACCCTTTGTTTAGTGCCCATGCTAAACACTAAACGTTTATGAATGCAACATTTAAAGATTCCTCTCACAATGTAGAATGATGTATAATCTTCTAACTGATCTGAACAGAGATGCAAAATCCACAATATTGTGGATTCCATTTTCATTCTGTAACTATAGTTTTGGGTAATTTATTATACTAATTTTCAGACTTATATTAACACTTCTTCATTTTACTTAAAACAGCTACAATCAGTATTTTGTAAAACAATGGATCAAATGATTATGTGCGATGTGTAAAGGTTTTGCCCATATTGATGAACCCACAGATAATTAGTTTTACTTCCCCTCAGCTCTACAGAGCCTTTTGCCACATTTACATCATAATGATTGAACTGTAATTACGAACAGCTAAGTGGGGAAAAAATGTTCATGTCAGCCTCCCACTTGTACTTCTCAGTTGGAGAAATAAGGAGTTTCTGACACAGACAATATCTCCTACTGAGCGAAAAGAAATACAGACATGCCAACTAATCTGAACCAGCCCTGTCAACACAAATCCAATTTATTCAGCTAATTTTATAAGCGCTATACACAGTTTCTCTGAATCTGATTTCACTTGGTTACAAGCTACTGCATATGGGACAAAGAGGCTAATTTAGGCTATTTATCTGGTATGACTACAAGAATGGCGCTAAGTCAATAATGCAGGAACACTCTCACAGCGGGATAAGGGGTATTTTTCCTGGTCTTCCCATTCTGTTGACACTTAATGAATGCAGCATTAACGCATCTTTCAGCTTAATGTTTTGGTTTTGTTGCCTGCAACTTTGCTTCTTCAGATCAGTTTAAGTGACTATTTTATTAGCATGCATTCATACAGCACATTTAACAGAGGGACAAAAGCATAACTTAAAATTAATGTTAGTTAGTTATGTTAATGCTATTGTTTTTGCTAAGTGTGTAAATAGGCAGCTGTCAGTGTTGTGTTCACATTTTTTTTGCTGCCCCCAAGTGGCCAAAATATCACTTATTGCAGATTTTAATTTGAATAAAGTAGTTGTAATGTAGTATTTTTCTACTACAGCGGCCGACTAAATTTTTGCATTGGTTGCACATCATTTTAGTGCCTTCTGGCATTGAACAATACATTCTAAGCATTATCTTTCCTTTAAATTCCAATACGCACTGGTAATTTTCTGAATACAATGAATGGAATGGTGTAAAGAATAAAGGTGCAATAAATGTTTTGTACATTTAACCCATTCCTTTTCATAAGGGTGATTCCGGACTTCAAGTTAGGTCGCTCTGCATTGGCTGTATTGTAAGCAGTAGGATTTTTTATTTATTTTCTGCACTGCTTCAGTTTGCGTCTGCCTGGTAGTGAAACACTGTGGGGAGGGGGACCTGTCATGGCACCGGGCATGTTTTTTTGGAGACAATGTGCTTGTTGTGTTACAATTTGGAACACCTCACTGCAAACTATCATTAATTCCCTAAACACCTCACATGCACTGGTAGATGCTAAATGGTCCACACTTACAAAAAAAATTAAATTTTTTTAACCTGAGCTAGGTACTACAAAGTGTTTACAATGTGTTTCTCATTCACCCATTCACACACACACTCACACAGCTCCCATGCAAAGTGCTAGAAATTACCGCTGTTACTGAAACGCCAGGCATTGGTATCCATTAGCTAGGCGGTTGGACCCAGAGAAGCCTCTAGTCCCCACTCAGTTCCTACAGAGCACGCAGCTCAGACAGGTTTGTAGCCAAAAGTTTGTTCAAAACTGATCTAAGTAAGTGGAGTCCTGTGCTATGTATTGCTATTTTTACATACCTTACCACTCAACACAGTTACATTTAGAAGATTTTAGTATTTCTTCCCCACTGCTGTTTGCGTTTGCTGCTAGCATTCATGTGTTAGCACACGTGTGCACATCAAGAGAGCACAGAATGTGGAGTGACACAGGAGTTAACCTTGTCTTAGCGCTCATTGTCTATTCACACAGCATACTGTATCTGCATATGAAATGTAATCACAGGCTTGAAGTTTTATTAAAGTAAGTGATGTAGAGGATGACTAAGACAGTAATCCCCTCTCAGCTCTGCTCACCCTGTCTCATAATGATAATGGTAAGAAGAATTAGTTTCAGCCTGTCATTCACACACACACACACAGACACACGCTATCATCCATCTTGCCAAATGCAAACTGTAACTAAAATGATAGACAAAATCCATGCACATGTTCTCATAGCGGAAGCTAATGCAACACACTTGTGCACACCATAGCACATGCGTATAATTACACATGTACGCATTAACGCACACGTGCACATTTTGAGTGAAGGCCCGTGTGACAGAGAGCTGGTGAGAAGCAATTTCCCCTCCTTGTCATTATTAGATTAGTGCTTGTATTATTTGGGAGAATAAATTGGCCGCAATTGAAATGAATGCCATCAGCCAGACTCTAATACATATCTCCTCTGTCTCTTCAGCGTGGTGTTCGTTCCTGATTATGAAATGCAGACGGAGTGGGCCAGAGGGAGAGCACCACCAGCACCAGCAGCAGCAGCAGCAGCAGCACCAGCCATCAGCCGGGACGCTCACGTTGCTCCTGTGATGTGTTTGCCTTGAGCTGAGCTGACTCAAACAGCGCTGGGTGATTTAAGAGGAACCTCTACAACGTGACAAAAAAATGACAGCTAAATCCTAAATGGTAAGTAACTGAGCTCACTAGTGATTATCCGAGTGGTAAGAGTTTACACACCGTGACCGCAGAGAGACCCGACTTCCTGTTTGCTTTGGGTTTTATTGACTCCGGGTGCCGCAATCCTGCTTTCCCCCCTATCTCCAAACTTTTTAATTTAGAGAAATTGCGACAAAGCAGCACAATCGAAAGTAGCGAGCCGCTTTTAAATCACCTGTATTCATCATTTCGGTGTTGGGGTTGCCAGGAAACGCTGATATACACTACCCCATTAGCAGGTTATACAGGTTTGTGGAATGTGCGCACCTCTGTTAAATGCTTTCCTTCATTTTCCCCCTTTGATTTGTCAACTGCTGAAATAAGCCCAGTCGATGCTGCGTGATGACTTTGGCTGTGAAGGATAATTGATTGGCAGGGATTATCCCCCTCTAAGTCACCTGCTGATGGAGCTGAGACCGACAAGGTGAAGCAATTCAACCAGAGAGCGTTCACCTCTCTAACAATGTGACGGTGAATGTCTCCTGTGATGACTATAGCTGAATGTAAAAGAAAAAAACATTATTAACATATTTTATATAGGGTAACATTTTTATTAAAAATAATCAGTGTAAAAACTTACCTTGCAAGTAGTAACAAGCATCATTTTTCTAGATATAGAAAACACTTTTCTTGCTCCACATTACTAGTTATTTAGTGTCTGCACACTTCATGAGAGCTTCGCTTTTTCTTTTATGTCCTCAAAAAATACTGTTCTCTTCTGCACAGGACATGTTTTTAAGTTATGACTTCAAATAATGCAAGAGTAGTTGAGCTATTGCATGAGCCTCAATGGAAACTGAATGCCTTTTTAAATCCTCTACAAACTCAGAGCATTTCACACTAGAAAGATGTTTCACCATGCTGAATGTATCTTACAATAATTGGCCTCTCTGTATGCTCTTTTGGAAACAAGTATGTTTTATTTTGCTTTCAGTCTTTCTAATTATTTTTCATACTTTTCTCTTCTCTGCTCTGTATAAACAAAACCTGCAGTTCAGCCCCAATAGTCCCTGAATTTTTGTCACACAACTGTGTGAGTGGAGTCACTCATGGCTTCTCGGTTGCACTGGGGAGAACAGAATTTTAGTTTTTTACAGACTCTGGTGCAGTTTCTTTTTGACAGATTTTAAAATGAGTCATGCAGAATAAATTGATTTTGATGAAATGTCACAATTTTAAGCACAGATTTTACCAGATACCGTTAACTCCTAAAACACTAGCTGTGTATTGTCATCTATTCTGATTTCTTATTATATTATATGATTATTATATCGTATAATTATTATGTTACATCACTAATATATATATTTTTTACTTTGTTACCACACATGCTTTCGGTATGTATGTGCTGTCCTTAGATTTCTGAAAAATAGCACATTTCTGTTGCACTGGAACAACAAAAAAGTACTGAATCTTGAATTACATGCAACCTGCGAGTCTTAAAAACTTGAACTTTTTAGTCAAGTTGAAAAGGGGAAAGGGAAAACAAAAACATCCCTGCATGCTTAATTCTTGTCCTGAAGCTCTTTTGTCAAGTGCAGTGTACATTCTACTCACACAGTCTGACTGACATGTGATTTTGTAAAAAATTACCATGTAGAACCGCAACAGAAATTGGTGCCTTCAAACAAAACGATACATAAAAGAAAAGGGGAAAAGGCATAAAAATAAAAATAAATATGCATGTTTTTGAGAGCTGATGTTAATTTTAAATTGAACTGAAACTAACCCGATTAGCTTCCCTCATCCAAGTAGACTTTGATTGTGAGTCACGCAGTAGATTAGCCAAAGATTGTAAAGCAAAAACCTCTTGAGTTTGCGTGTTTGCTTTTTTTTCCCCTCCAAATTCTGCCTCTCCAGAGGCTTTGTATCCTCCCTGCCTGTCCATCAGCCTTCCTGGCAACATAATTAGGGAGCTTACAACAACAGTATCCGCCTGACGGGACTTACCACACATGAATGCTTACTCCACTGCCATTACGCACTCAAGACGCTACCCCAATTCATTCTGTCCAACACTTGAGCTGCAGTGAAGTTCCCCCTCTGTCTCTGCTTCATTTCTCTGTTTGAAGGAGCTTTGTTTTTTTTCTCTCTCTCGCCCACTCTGCCGAGGCCTGGGGGAAGCAGCTGGACTCTGCGGGTTGCTGCCGAGGCGAGGCGGTGAAAAAACAGACAAATCAGAGAGGCCTAATTGTTTTTTAATGTGCTCGACTGCAGGGCGGTAGAGCCGGTGGAGAGATTGCGAGTGCGCGTGTTTGTTTATGCACTTTTCTCTGTGTCTGATTCGTTTGTGTAAGCATGAAGGTGTGAGATTGTGTGGTTTCCGCGTGCGGGCGGGCTCGTAATTGTATACGCAGTACATGTGTTTGTGTGCGCGGTGATAGTGGACCAAAGCAAAGTTAGATTTAATTTTGATTTCATAAAACATTAGCCCACACTCTCTATAGAACAGGGAACAATTATTGGATAATTATCATAATTCACTGGTCTGGAAAGCTGAATGAAGGTCAAACAAACATGTTATCAAATATTACTCTATTGTGTCCACTATGATTTTAGTCTTGACTTGTTTCATTTGTGTGCTTTTTTCATGCTCTTTTCCTGCACTGGCACACAAAACAACAATCTCACTGCTGAGGGATATTGAGTTTTTTGATACAAGTCTTTTCCGATTGACCCCCATGCAAGTACTCTGGTCCGCTTGCAACACAGATAAGCTGTGATTCAGAGCTTATTAAGTTGTCGCTTTCAATATGACTGAGATGATTTTTAAAAAGGAATAATAAGGTACTTCTTTTGCAGGCCCATTTTCCTCCTGTGGTTTCAAGGAAGCTGATTGCTACCTGTAGTGCTAATAGTGTCACAGAATCAGATGGGGAAAAATGGCACCTAGTTGCCACTGGTACCTTAAAAATTGCAAAGTTACACTACAGTTAACACATAAATTCGACACTTTTGCTACACTGACATCAGCTACATGTTACTGTGAAAGTGTTCCAGATATTTAGTGACAGCCAGATTTGTCTACCAGCTTCCTCTGTTATCTACTTTACCCCTGTTGTGATTGGTATTGATTTGATAATGAAAATCAATAAGTGATAACAGCCTCTACCAGGCTCAGCCTTGTCCCGAGCATTAAAACAGTGTCAAGGTCATGTACAATCATTGCAGTCTGGATGCTGGTGTAGCACAGATTGAAAAAGTGCAAACTTTTCTTATATTTTTCTTGTATTACTTAATAAACACACTGCATTGTAGTTGAGCACATTTATTTCATAAATATGAGAAAAACAAAGAGTCTCCAGCCATACCAGTGGCTCTGTGAGGGTGGGCTTAATTCTAATGTTAGCATGTTAGCATAAAATGACAGTGCTTACATACTGATGCTTAACAGGGATAATGTTTACTGTGTTTACCGCCCTAGTCCAGTGTGCAAACATCTCCTAATTAGCAGTAAACACAAACTGCAGCTGAGGCTCATGGGAATATAATTAGTTTATTATTTAGTCATGAACTAAAGTGTTGGACAAACTGACAATTTGACCTGATGATGACCATGAACATCTGTACAAGTACAATAAGTTTAGTTTAGTTTAGTATATTGTGAAAATTGACCTGTTGGTGGCGGTGGAGTTTGGAGCCCCAGTTTCAAACCTTCTGACAATAGAAGAAGAGATCTTGGTCTAAACAGTGTTTGGTCCAGATTATTTGGTAATGTGAGTGGTTAACAGATCCAGTCTTAAATCTTCCGATCTACTTGCAGACTTATCAAGGCTACACCATCAAACGTGTTTGATTTTTTTGGAGTGAAAATCTGGATAGTTATAGTACCGCCTGGAGCAGTGGAGCACTAAACATTGTAACCCTTGAGATCTTAAACTGATCGTAAAAACCCCACTGTTGAGCATTCATCCAATCTAAGCAACTAAGCATGTTTGGATTAATCGATACGAATCGGTATCTAGATACAAACGTGCGCATTGCGAGTGCATCGATTCATTCAGTGTGCATCGATACAATTGACGGGTGAAATTGTTGTCAGTGATGGAGATTCACATGCTTAATCCAGACCCATTTAGCCTCCTGCTTTGTTTTTTTTCTCAAAGCAAAGTATTGTTGCTGTTACAGCAACTTGTTGCACTATAGCCTCCATTTAGTTTACATCTGCTTCCCCATAAAATCATGCAAGATGATGCACTGCTCCCTGATTGCTCCTTCTGACACGATAATCCTAATAACATCCTTTAGAGTGTGATGTGCAATTATTTTGAAATCATTTTTGAAAATATTGAGAAGAAGTCTCTGCTCTGCATTAGCATTCATCCTCTGGCTGCCACGAATGTTTGTACAATTTTTCATGACAATATCAGTAGTGGTTGCAATAACCCCGTCTGAACCTTTTTTTTTTAATGATGTCTTACTAAGGGGTGGCATGGTGGGGCAGTGAACTTTTTAAGCCCAGAACGTTAGGAGTTTGCATGATCTCCCTTTGTCTGCATGGGTTTCCTTCAGG
The DNA here is from genome assembly GCA_900302755.1 of Chromis chromis. NCBI lineage: Eukaryota > Metazoa > Chordata > Actinopteri > Pomacentridae > Chromis > Chromis chromis. The sequence continues at coordinate 4,344 of OMNN01000048.1, read as the reverse complement.
CGCTTCGTTTCCTCCCACAGTCCAAAGACATGCACTGTTGGTAAATTGGCGATTGTAATTCAGCCGTAGGTGTGAATGCATTGTTGTCTTTCTTCGTGTTAGCATTGCGATGTATCCCGATTGTCACCCACTGTCAGCTGGGTTAGCTTCCAGGCTACCACGACCGCTGACAGGATAAACTGGATGTAGCTTTAGAAGAGTATCTCACTGGTCTTTAACTCAATGTTTTAACTTCTTAGTCTTATTAAACCCTTCTTGAGACATGTGCTCTAAATATGTATTCGCTGTAAACATTATGATGTTTACATTGGATGGCTGTTTTCAGTTTATCTATGTACACTGGATCTGGCCCTATTAAAACAACCATAAAAAATTAAGTTGTGGACCGACCTACAAACCGCTATTGCCATTCCCAGAGCCAGACCACTTGTACGTCTAAAAGTGTGCTTACTGTGTATCTGCTTACAACAAAATTATATTGCATTATGATACGTTATACGGCACTCATTATTTCTTTGTATACTGTTTGTAATGTCCTAATGGAAGGTTAAATTAAAGTGCTACTCAAGTGGTTTTCTCTGTGGTGGCTCTTTGACTACATTGAGTCGGCTGGAAACAAAGAGTCATTTCATTCGTTGCACTGCATCAAAATTATACTCTGAAAACTGTATCTCGTACTTCAAAGGTCTCACCAGCAGCAATGGATTCTGGGTCTAGCGATGATTTGTTCATAATGGTGGCACCACTTTTAGCAAGACATCTGTCATGTTTTGAAGACATTAGGCACACTGCCAAATGTTGTAATTTGTGCCATGCTCCTTTTAAAGGCGCCATTTGAAGGTTTGAAAAGGCAGATGAAATTACATAAAACTACTACTGGAGCAAAACATCTTTTATATAGATGAAAAGGTTCTGTTAATGTGTGAATTATTTCTGATTTATCCACATTAGTGGCAACAATTAAGTCTCTTGGCATTTCAGTGACATTTATTTTATTAATTAAACACTTTGATTGATTACAGAATGGGTTATTTTGCCTTCTCGATGTTAATGTCACAAGTGGAGTCATTTATTAATTAATACTAAGTGAAGTCACTGTGAATTGCTAACAATCCCGGCTATTATAAGATATCATGATTAAATGAAAATTAGAAAGTGCACTACCACTAAAAGAAAGACAAAATGCTTGTACCTGCAGAATGTTTTCTGCTATGAAGCCAAACTCAGGTTAAAGGTATGCGTTCATCTAAGCTTTTAGTCTCAAGAATAGTCATTGCTCTCTCCATATCTTCTAACTTGATGTTAGAGGTTGGCTGTTTCGTATCACTTCTTTGTGCCTGTTCTTACGTTCATTCAACGGATATAAAACCTTCACAATTTAACTTTCCTACTGCTGCTTCAGATTAAAACTTTTTCACTGCTGAATTAATGGGAGGCTTTTATTGTGAAGCAGAAAGGTTGTTTGTTCTGTGGTTTAGGTGAGACTGAAGGTGAAGTCCAGTTCATGTTTTATTGCTTGTCGTATGATAATTAAAGGGCAACACTTTTAATGTTTAAATGTTTTGCATTTCTAATAGGGCTGCAACTTATTTTGGTAAATTTTTCAATTATTTTCTGGGTCTATAAAATGTCAAAAGTTGGTGAAAAATGTTGATCAGTTTATCCCAAAGCTCAAGATGTAAAATATTGGAACTTAATAAACTGGAATCACAGAACGTACACTTCCTTTTTTAAAACATTCAACACTCAAATCGATGATCAAAATAGTTAATAAATAAGTGACAAAAGACAGTTTGGTGTAATGCTAGAGTGCTAGGGAATTGAAAACAGCTGACGGAGTAGTTTTCTAGTCAGTTACATTTCAATTGCAAGTGCCAGTGCCCACAGTGCAAAACATGATCAAAAGATACTAGGAGTTCCTAACTGAAAAATCTCAGAGGGCATGGTAGTAAGGCAAAAGTGACATCTGTGCTGGCATAAATGTCAGACGAGAGTTCAAGAATCTAAGAATCACCACAAAAGTGACCAAAAATCTGAGCAATTCTGGGACCAACATCATAAGGCAGAACCTCCAGTGGACATTGCACAAGGCTGGTCTGCATCGACTATCGCGACGAAGGGTTCCCTCTCCTAGAAAATTCACCATGTCTTTGCAAATTCTGTCCTCAGATGAGACAAACATTGAACTTTAGGACCTAAGGGCATGTCAAGCAAATTAATAATTCTGTGCTTCACTTTACTATTTTTTAATATTGCAATAAGAATAGTCGAAGAAGAAATGAATAACAAGCTACAGGCAACAAGTTGTGTTGAAGTCATCATCGAGGTAAACAAAGCCTCGCACCTTGCCATGCTGCCCTGTGAAAAACCACAACTTGAATGGTCACATTTGCTCTCGACTCAGCTCGGCAGGATTATCCCCACCACAATCAAAAAGTCACACGAATGCAACTAGTTTGAAATATACATGGTAAAAATAAAGGATAAAAAACAAGGACAAGAACCGACCATGCAAAATCAACATTAAAAACCCTAAATCTGCTGTTTTGTTTTTCACAGTTTTATGATGTGCAAAGGAAATTAATAACAAAATGATAAGTAACTATTAATCATTTTGGACACTATAAGTGAGGTTTGGCATCCATTTCAGTTCCTCACCCACTGGCAGGTGACACAGATTGTTCATTATGGATACTGAGCCAGGAACTGATGCAACAACAGGTTTTTCATTCCATAACATTTGTGTAACGTTCATGTAGTTGTATTGTCAGAACATAGGGTCCCACAGAACCCGGAAGACAAAACCATTCTCGCATTGCAGCAGAATTCACCACAAATGGAACAAGCTTCATTAATGACATTACTTTTGCAAAGAACTGCAGTACAGGCTGAGAGTAACAAATGAGAGACCATCTGTTGTTCATGTATAAAGGAATGAACATGAAACTATGTTAAAGTTGATATCGTTATGGAACAGTGCTGTGCTGGCAGTGTTTCCCACTGCACACATGGCACTGGATCTGCAAACATGATTTATTTAGTCCTAATCCTCCGCTAAGTGCTCATCGCTGTGGTAATTTTTCATTGTTTATTCCAGTGATCTTCTGCCAATCAAATAGGGTGAGTGGTGCTATACATTTTTCATGTTCAATCATTAATGAGGGCATTCATCATACTAAATAGAAACTTTTTAATTGTACGATCCCAGATATGTAAAACAGAGATGTAATGATCCTCACTGGTTGATGATTTACCCCCTATAAAGTCAACTCTGTATATCAAGTTACACATTTGGAAGTTGTTCTGTGAAAATAACATCTTCCTGCCTTTAAAATGGCTTAGATGTAAACACTGTTGGTTCCTCTAGAATGTGCAAATCTATGTAGTCTCCACTCACCTCCTCCCAGTTACTGAAGCTCAAGTAAACCAGCTCACCTACAGCACTGTAAAACTACTCTACGCTACACATTGCAAGTTGTAATACTGGAGTAATTCAGCTGCGCATGTTGGAGAAAAATTAGATTGGTATGAAAAGCCACACTCTGGAGGCTAACAGGATTGCCCAGAAGTCTGAATCCATATTTTGAAGGCTGTCATTGTGTAGTTTGAAGGTGGAAATACTCAGCCATGGTGTTAACTGCTTACTTTGTTAATGACGTGCCTTGCAGCATATAAAACAAACCATATGGACTTGTTAACAAGATAGAACACTTGATTTTCACTGGCGGCGTCTTTAAAAATGTTATGATCTGCTGTTAATAAAGATTGGTCTCTTAAAAGGTTCCTATTGGGTTGTTTGTATTTGTTGATGTGTAAAAAGTACCAGTATCATTTAGGTGACACATCTGGGAGACTCCAATGGGGTGTTCTTAGTTCTTGCTCTGTTATAAAAAACATTTAGTAAGTAACCTGTGCAATGCTAAAGCACTGGATGACAGTAAAGAATATAATCAAGATTTATCAGAGCCAGAAACTGTAAAAACAGAAATATTTGTCAGGCTTTAAACTTTCCAAAGATCCTAGAAAGAACCACCTGACGTGCAGTTATGTTGGGAACATTAACTAAATCTATGCTTAAAATTGTGATATTTCATCAGAATCACTTCATTCAACATGTCTTATCTAAAAATGCACCAGATTCTATTAAAAAATGTAAAAATAATTCTGCGCTCCTCAATGCAGCCAAAAGGCCATGAGTGACTGTTGGTCTCAACTGAGTCACTCATGTCACAAAAATTCAGTGAACTGAAGGCTGAGATCAAGAGCCAAATAAAATTAGATAATTTTATAATATTAGCAATTAGTTAAATACAGCGTGCAGCAAGATCTGTATACAGAGGAGCA
>OMNN01000047.1:0-20223 GCA_900302755.1 Chromis chromis | reverse complement strand
GTAATCAAAATAGTCCGTCAGAAAATATTGTCCCCCAGAAACAAAGCCTGTTCTTCCGACCACTCCGCACTTCCGTTGTGGGTTAACTTCTGTTGTGGCCTTTACATTTGCGTTGTGGCTTTTCCGGTTGTATTGTGGCTTTTGCGGTTGAGTTGTGGCTTTTGCGGTTGTGTTGTGGCTTTTGCGGTTGCGTTGACCCTTCTGGGCCACCGTACAATTTCACTGTTTTAAAATAATTCCCTCTTGAATGTAGTGAAGTATTTGGCAGCCTAACATGCTTTAAAAATTATTTACCATTTTGGATCCCCTACTGAATCACCCAACTCAATGTAGAATGAATAATTCACTTTTTAAATATAACTTTTCAAGTCGTCTGGTGAAAATCCCTGTATTTTTTTCCATATTGCAGAAAAACAAAGTATTTTAATTTCACTTTTTCCCCAATATTTATCAGTCCTATGTATAAAACAACACTCAAATTAAAGGGTAGGTCAAGAAAACAAGTTCATGGTGATTTTAACTATTGACATACACACTAGAGCTGCAGCGATTAAATGACTATAATATCTTGTTTATTTACTACTCTGGGACAGACTAATCCCAAGATGACAGTTGTCATCTTGGGATTTAGGAACCACAGAATATTTTTGATAATGAAAGCAACCTTTAGTTGCTGCCCAGATTCATACACTTGGATTGCATTCACAGGCTTACAGTAAGTGATTTGTATACATAATTTCTCCATGTAAAACACACATAAATTCATTTAAATAAATATATGTGTGTATATATAAAAGTTTTGCCCTCATTAAAGATGTCAGCCATTTTGGGGCACGTTTGGGCGCTTATAACTCTTCAGGACACCTTCAAAATTCAAAACTTGATTGATCAGGTGACAACAACAAGACAGCAGCATCAAAATTACACCTGTTAACCTTAATTTGTGGTACAAATGTAAGGTTCAGACACCCTAATTTACACTGTCTGCTGAAGAAAGCAATAATACAAACTGCCACGAGGTGGGCAGAGACACAACAACACATTGACACAATAAAAAACAGAGGATAGAGGAGATATGAAGCGACGGTAGCCTACTAATGCTGGTAACACAACTAACAAACACATATACTGAGTTAGCGTTACACACACGTACAACCGTTCATAGCAGCGTAATACTATTTTTCGGCTACGTTAGCTAGCTTGACGTCTGGCCCTGGCTCTCACACAGCCCGGGTCTTCGCCCAAACATCTCAGAAGGGGGCTGCTATTCAAAGCTAACCCGGAGGAGGCGACTGGCCACGTTCCTGAGTAGGCCGGAGAAAGGAAGAAGTACCGTTTACGAGCCAGATACCGTGACCTACGGAGCCGCACAGCAACCGCCCGCACGCCCGTTGCTGTCTTCACGTACTCACCGGCCACCGGAGCGTTTTCCGACGAAGAGGAATCACAAAGGCTGGGAGGGCGGAAGGAGAGGAGGAGACGGCTCTGCAGACATCTGTCCATGCGAGGCAGAAACTCTCCGGAGGGGGAAACCAGCTTCGGCTCGGCAGTGGTGAACAAATGTGATGCTGTGCCAGGAGGTAGAGCACCGAGCCGAGCGCTGCAGCTGCAGCACAGAGGGACGGATCCCACGGCGCATGCGCACTCCACGCACACCCCTCCAGCAGAGAGCCCCATGGCCCCTGTTCTTCTTCTTCTTCTTTCTTTTTTTTTTTCTTTTCTTCGTCTTTGAGGTTTGACGGCATTTGGCATACGCGATTGTTGCATTACTGCCACCTTCTGTATTTATTCCCATTCGGTGTGTAATCATCATAAAAATAAAAACAAGGCGAGTAATGTGTGTGAGCAGCTGAGGAGGCTGCATTTCTAGGACCCTTGTTTTCCCCTTGTTGGTTGTAGTCCACTGGCAAAAAAAGAAACAATAGGTGAAATAAAACTACTTGTTAGAAAGTACTATTTGGGTGGAATAAACCTTAAAAACTATAACTTATTTGTTAATTTAAAAAAATAAACTGTGGGTGGAATAAACCTATAGCTCATTTATTTAAAAAAAAATACTATTTGGGTGGATTAAACCCTTAAAAAACGAGCTAGCTTTTCTAGTCCACAAACAGAGGCAAACAGAGGGTGGAATAAATATAAATCGTCTGTTAGAAAAGTACTTACTGGGTGAAACAAACCTTTAAACTATAAGTCATTTATTAAAAAGTACTATTTGTATCTCATCTGTAAAAAAAAAAAAAACTCTATTTGGGTGGAATATACCTTTAAAAACATTACCTGTTTATTCGAAAAGTACTATTAGAGTGGTATAAACCTTTAAAACCCATAACTTGTTTGTTAGAGAAGTACTTCTTAGATATAATAGACCTTTAAAACTATAACTCATTCAAGTACTATTTGGGTGGGATAATCAAATTCTAAGCAGTCCAATATTGTGTCCCGTCATTTATATATTTGTACTCCTGCCTTTGACAACATCCAACAACCAAAAAGCATCAGGCAATACAATGAGCACATGGGTGGTGTAGACCTTCATGACCTACAGGTTTCACAATACCATATCTCAATCAGGTCTAAGAAGTGGTGGTGGCCCATCTTCGCATGCTCTCTCAACAGTGCTCTTGTAAATGGCCATCTCTTACACAGATATTATCAGAGGGACCATCGACCTGCTCACCTTTTCACGGATAGTCTCACAGTCTCTTCTGCAAAAGTTTGGAACGAAACCACTGAGCCATGGAAGGAGATCTCTCAGAGTGCTACTGTTGAAGATCAGGCAAGGTATGACAAAGCTTCCCACTGGCCAATCAACACAATGTCTGCCGTGAGAGACGGCTGCAACTGGGCTCCGCCGAGGGTGCTGCACCACTTCGAGGCGAGGAGGAGGTGTCCGCAACAGGCCGCTGATTAGGCTGAGAGCTGTTTCCTGCTCTATTAACCTTTGGTGCATTTTCCCAGTGAAAAATTGAGGCGTACAAGTTTTTAAAAAAAACACAGAAATAGTGCCCATTTACAACTGAATAACTTCACTCTGCAGGAGCTCCCCTACATGCGTCATACACCATGTACTGCATCACAGGAAGTCCCCCAATCAACACAATGTACCGGTTCCAGAGATGTCGCCATTGTGACAAACGCACTACCTATGTATGTGAGAAATGCAAAGTACCACTGCACATTGAGTGCTTCAAGATGTACCATGGAGTGTAGATGAGTGCATGAAAAAGGGTACAACACATTATCCCACCGGTCACAATTGTGACCGATCATAAAACACACTTTTTCACACACTTTTCCATGAAAATTTCAAAAAATTATGATTGATTGTTTCAAAGGGCTACTAATGACACATGATTTGGATATTTTTGTGTCTGGGAAAAATTTGGGAATAAATGGGTTAACATTACAGCAGCTTAATAGAAGTATAGTATCATTATTTTTATTAACACATGACCATGAAGAGGTTAGCAATTACTTGAAAGCAGTCTCACAAAGCTGCCAGTGTGGCTGCAGACTCTGACTCTTGTTCAGCCATTGTGTTTCATGAAGCTGGAGTCATGAATCATTTGTAATAGAAAGATGAACATGAACTGTGGAAAAAAAAGGAACTCCAGTGGTCAATGTCAGTTTTCATGATTGTGTAAATGCACCTTTTAGTGTCATTATTATTTCCTATGGCATAAAGTATATGGTTAAAATAATAAGCTAATACCCAAATGGATTGCAAGAATCAGGTTTTAGGTCTGAGACGGGTGCAATAGAGCTCACCATTACAAATCAACATGCAGTTATTGTCTTGAAATATTGTCATAAAGTTTCAGAAGTTAAGGCAGAATGCAGTTTATTTTTGGTTGCCTGAAATGTAAAAAGAAATTGAAGTAGAGACATTCAAGTAAAAGATACCGTATAACAAGCATGACTGGGTTTTTGCAATGTTGATAGGTTCTGTACTGGAGAGTCACCAGTAGTGATACTGTATAATCACAGTTATTACACTGGAGCTACTGTGCGAATACCAATTACATGCGGGATACCGAAAGGATATTTTGAGGCCAGTGTGGAATTGTCACACTGAGTTATGCAAATGCGATCAGCACTAGTGTTAACATATGCCAGCACACATGCAGCCTAGAAGTAATGCACACAAAATAAAAGGAGGACACATATTGTGCACAGGTGGGTGTTTTGTAGATCTAATAGCTCTGATTTTCTGTTACCAAAAAGAGAGCAGAGAGTGAAGAAATCATTTTAATACCCAATTATTAAAAAAAAAATCAAATAAAATTTACCTTGTAATATGCTTAAACTAGCATTTACAAGACTGTGAATATTTCTTATTTTCAGACTGTTTTCCTCTCATAATCGAAACACAGTTGGTCAGGTGAGATAAAACTGAAAAACAGCGTCTGAAAATAGAAACCACTACATAAATCGGTAGCGAGAACGCATTTTGAGCCAGTTATAACAAACAATGCTAAAATCCCAGAAGTGCAGGAGAAATTGCATAACAGTAAAGGTTATAATTATGAAGTTAATTACTACTGACTTCAGTGTGTCAATAATCTTGTCCTCACTTTAATCTGTGCTTCAGCCAAATGGTCAGTCTCACTTATTTTTCTGCCAAAATCATCTTTAAAGGTGCAGTATGCAAATTATTTTTTTTAAAGTATTTTTTGGGGGGAGTTTTTCCCATTTTTATTGATAGAGAGAGACAGGGTGAAAGGGGGTATAGAGGAGAGTGGCATGCAGCAAAGGGTCTTGAACCGGACTCAAACTCACGACCTGCGCCCACATGGTAACGCCTTAACTCAGCGAGCTAAACGGCAGCCCTGCAGTGTGCAATTTTAATCCAGTGCACTTTTTGTCAAATTGATTGAATATACAAACAGTCTGCTAGTTGTCCGTTCTGTGTGCATGTTAAAAAACATCTGGTGTTCCTACTCTGGAAAAGAGAAACAAACAAATGGGCTTGCATGCATATTTGGATTGCACACTTTACATCCATTCATTTGTGAGCACATTATACCCAGACACATTCCCAAAGGTAAATGTTCACTCTTTAAAGTTCACTTTACCGTTAACTGTCCGTTCTGTATTTATGCTGATAAAAAAAGCTGGTGCTTCCACTCTGGAAATGAGAAATATACAAGGGTTTTGTATGTATATTTAGGTGGCACGCTCTAAATCAATTCATTTGCATTCCAGATTTCTTCTCCTGTGAGCATATTACACCTACACACATTCACAAAAGTAAATATTAAGAACTCTTTCTTAACTTAAAGGTACTCTTTCAGCATCTGTTTTTCTTAAAATACTTGTCCTGAATAGCTGTTTGTCTTTGGTAAATGCAGAGAAACACAATAATTATAACTTTAATATTACAGCCTTTTACTGAGTCTACTGGTCAGTGTAATCTCACCATCTTAACATTTCATTCATTTATTTATTTTGCCTTAATTATGTGGCTGCAGTGCCTCTGAACTCTATTTGGGCTTCTAATGAAATCATTTTAAACCACTTCTGTGTTAGATGATGGATGTGTTTGGTACACGCAGTGGCTCTGCTAAAGACGGATGATTAATAAACGTCCATTTGGTGTCAAGATCCCAAATCACCTCATCTGGGTTTATATTAATTATACTGCAATGGCCGGCTCCCTGTGCATTTTGCTGCTTTCAGTCCTGTTGAAAGTATCAACTGGCTAAATGGACTGATTATTACATTTCTATGAATGAATAGGTAGTGATTTTTACACAGGGTCAGGCAACAAATATTATAATAAGGAGGTCATGTTTATGTAGTTGTCTGCCTTCCAACATACTGACGCTATAGGTAACCATTTGTAACCAACTTTGAAGGAAAATGCTGCTTTCTATGCAGTGAAGTAGGAAAAGCGTGACATTCGTGATTTACTGTGACTGGTTACAGATTACAGCTACATAAATATGTATATTTGTCATAAGTGAACAGATAGCAATCCTCATCTCGACCATAACACCTGCAGCCCTCCACAACATAAAGGAAACAACTGATGTTCATTATTGTGCATGAAAGGCATCTGCAGGTATTTGATTTCATATCCATGAATGTAGATAGGAATGAGTAATTTAACTTTTCGAAAAACGGAGCACCGTCTCTGTCCATGTCATTTTATTTATTTTTTTAAATGCTGAACTGTGTTGAAATGTGGTCTCTCTCCTTTTTGTTTGAAAGTCAATGAACTGGAATTATCCATTACTTTCAGCTGAATGGCAAAAGCAAAACTGACTGAGCAGTATGCTGACTGTTATATAACCAGCATACAACAAACAAACCAATACTACAGCTGTGTGCTCCTCAACCTGTTCTGCACATAAGATATTCCCACTGTTGTTGCGTTTGCAGCTCACTATTTTAATAATCTTGTGTTTGAGTCGGACCACCCTCCCCTCCTCCTCCCCCCTGGGCTTGTCCCTGGCATGATGTTTTGTCATATTTGTTACCACCCTGCTCTCTCCATAAAGTTATGGTGCCATCTGTCAGCATTGCACCCTTTTTCTCTGAGTGGCAGGTGCTCTTGAATCTGCCAACCACCTGGTGTGTGCACAGCTAAGAGCCTCTGTCTGAATATGTCATTAACGCCAGCATTCGATCAAAAAAACATGTTACGTGCTCCTATACTCCGCTTTTGTGGGAGCAGATGAGGGAGTGGGAAGGCAAGCAGCACCATAAAAGTAAGTGTTGACACGGTCACTGGTGGTGGTGTTGTTGTTTAAGTCATGAGGTTGCCAGGCAGTCTAATTAAACTGTACAGACTAGTGAGTGCTTCCTCCCACGAAACAGCAGCCTAACTGAGCTCGGCGTAAGTGAAGGTAAAAAAAGATTTGTTCCTCACAGGATTGAAAGTGTTTGCAAGGAATAAAAACAGAAGTGTAAAGATTCATAGCAGCTATAAATCCAAGGGGGGCTTTCCACAATTTCCGTGTATCATGGTGCAATCAATATCAAAAACGGTAATGCTGCATGAGACTATTACTTTATTATGGAAGCATGTGATAAAGAGAAGGTTTGACCTGATCAGAAGAAAGGCCAAAAGTTGTACCTTTACTGTAATGTTCACATCACATTTTGAGCAAAGTGGTGAGCACTTGTTCTGATTATGTAAATTCTTACTGTATGACCAGCTGGAGACAGGAACAGCCTGACCAACTAATCGCCATCTTGCCATCAATATTGGACTAATCCAAAAATGTACTTTGGTGACACATTCATTAAGCTCTGTGTTGTCTAACATGTTGTCAATGTCCTGCAAATGTCTCATGTTGTTTCACTCTGCTTTACTTGAATGCATTCTTCAGCATACTTCATGCACATAATGCAGGGCCATCATTTGTTCGGTTCTTCACCAAGAAGATGAATGTCCTCTACAATAGCACAGTCTGGTAAATTAGATCAGAGCTTCATGCCCACGCTTAATGGAATAACAAGGGGGGGGAAATTCCACTGCACAATATGCATGGATGATGAATGTGCCTAAATACAATTCTTTTGTCTTTTTTTTCTCTTTAGGTTGAAGGAGAGCAGGAGCAGAGACGTTTCGAGGAGGGCAAAGCACGCTACCTCCATAATAAAGCAAAGAGACTCGCAGATAAGCAGCGCAGCAGTGATGCTGCTGCTCAACAGAATTAACAACAGAATAGTAACCCCACAACACATATACAGTATAAAGGAAAATTAAAACCCTCTATCCTGCTCCGTGATTGTAGCCTCCTGTTAAACCTGAACCTGTGATGATTTTTTTTCTCCTGTGCTGCACACCAAAGTGTCCACATATGTATGTAAAAGTAAGAGTACATATTTTATTTTGGGAAGATTTCTATTGACGTATGAAGACTATTAATGATGACTGTCAGCGTGAAGTGACAGTCTGACTGCGTGTGGAAGTAGAAGTACTATTTTGGTTGCAGAACCTCTGTAAGTATGAAGACTTAATGATCGTGTCAGTGCAAAGTGATAGTCTGAGCGCAGGGAAAATGTTGAATAAGTGAGTGAATAATAATGAATAAAAGATTGAAGCGTGAGTCTGGGGCTCTCGCCTCGTGTCCTTGCTAGTTTGATGATGATGTCATTGTCTTGGGCATGCCTTGGCAGAGAGGGCACACGCTATCCATCTTTTCAGCACTGTGTCTTTCACAGAGAAATCAGGGGAGCTCGGGGGGTTTTGACTCAACTCTTCCACATCCCCACCCCCTCCTTCCTCCTCCTCCTCAGCCTGTCTGTCACACTCTGACTCCAGCTCTGCCTCACCGTACTCTCCTTTCCCTCTCCTGCTCACCAACACGTCCCCATCCATCTCTGTTCTCTTTTGGTGTTGCTTTCTTGCTCCTCTCTTCCACTCCGTTTGTCCTTTTGTCTCCTCCTCTGTTTTATCTTCTTGCCATCTTCGTCTGTGGGGATTTTTCACTGCTTGATAAAAACCAGAACTGGCAAAAAAAAAATTGTCTCTATCATCTTCTTTCTCTGTATTTTTGCATGTATGTGTGCACAAGGGTGAGAAATCAATATCCATATGGCCGTGTCAAGACTGAGGACTGTGGTTATTAACCTGCCATAAAATTAACTGTATCAATATTTGGCAGGACTGTTTTTTTATTTTTTTTTTATTTGAGGCTGATACTCTCAGACTAGATTTGTTGGGAGGAGTAGATAGGCTTCAATCCTGTGCAACAGATAGTGGGGACTAATTTCAGATCAAAACCAAAGTGAAATAAAAAAGATTAAAGCCCACCGAGAGAGCTCAACGAAGAGACGAGAGCAGCAGAGATCTAAACCTCAGTAAAATGCCCTTTTGTTTGGACCTTTGTTCCTCCTCATACTGTTTTTCTTGCACGGATAGAAACTAATTTGTCATTGGATCTTCAAGGTTATTGTTTCTCCCTCTGTCCCTCCAGCCAGCACAGTATGTGTGCTTTTCATTTCCCCCATGAAAATAAAGTTAGGCCCAAGCTGCACCGGGGGGATATGTCTATTTTTAACCCCAGTGAAGTAGAGGCATCTTGTGGGAGAAGGAGAGCACAGGGAGGGGAGAACACAATACAGGGAGACAGGATGCATCTCAGATGGCAAAGACAAGACTTCTGGGAAATATGACCTCATTGAAAAGCATCTGCCTTGTGTACGACATCTGCACATGCTTGCCTGACTGTCCTCCGTTGTGAAAACACTCAGAGACTATATAATTTCTCATCATTCACAACAATATTCATCACTGTCTTCAGCCATTTCAACTGGTAGCAGCTGGCTTTTATATGTAGAGAACACAATATGGTAACCATGGTTACTTATGTGGAAGAACAGACTTAAAATGGAAGAGATGACATTATCAGAAATAAATGTTTCTCTTTCAGGTAGCAGCAAAAATGTCTAAATTGCATCTGGTGGAAATAATCTTTCTGACTGTAACATACAGTATGAACTCAATGCACTGAAGACAGAAGAAGGACACCAGGGAAGGTTATATGTCAGACTGCTTATCCACACATTGGTGATAAGAAGAATAAAGAAACGAAGGCAAAAAAAAAAGCTGATCTCACATTTCCACTCATGTCTTTGCATCTAAATTAGGGGATAGCAGCAGCTCTCAGTATCCTAGTGCAGGGAGACTGTCAGGGCAGCTTAGATGAATGATCTTCTGGTGCAGCAGAAAAACCATTAAGGACTCCGAGGGAAGGATAAATGATAAAGCGAGATGGTGTTCAGAAAAACTATTGGTTTTCATTACTAAGCGACCTCCCTTGCATTTTTCTCCCCATTGTGCTCACAGCTCAAGAATATCTTGTCAGTCATTTTCTGGCAGCAGGAGCTTTGATTCCACACACGAGACAAGACACATAAACCTGAACGGTGTACGCATTAGACATGAAGGTCACTCGTGCAAATATATCTGTCAATATTTGTGTGAGGCATCGTTTCTGCTGAGTTTGTTGGCAGAAGTTGCAGATGCTTAAAGACAAAGGGCTCACACTGAAAACGGTTTAAAAAGCTCGATGTTACCTTTTTTTTTGTTGTTGAAAAAGTTGTTTGTTTGTGCTTCCTGGAACACTTTCACAGAGCCCAGATACGAGTCCTACATTCAGCCTCTCTGTGTTATCTGGGCTTGGAGCCAACAGGGCTTTCCTTGCAGAGGAGTAGGTGATGGACTGTACTTTGTCTGGCCCGGTACCTCTTTTTCAGCCACAGCGGACCTCACTGGAGGTACTTCTATATTTGGTAAATTTGGCCTCCTCTGACTGTAAGGCACACAAACTCTTCGGCACAGAGACATGGCAAACCTGAGATGATGAGGAAAGGTAGATTATAAAAGAGCACATCAATAGGACAATTAAAACACTGTTTTAGTATTAAAGAGCTGCTGTTTCTGTGCTGGGGGCAAACCGGTGCCAGTGGGTGGGAATGCCTTCTGTTTCTCTTTACTTCTAGGTCACCTAACATCACACAGGCTCTCCTGCCTTGTCCACTACTAATAATCGACTTATTTACATTTAAAGTACAAAAAAATATAAGCTACAACCTGAAATTGTTCAAACTATCCCCGTAAAATATGTTTCTTAGCTGCAAACCCACAGGAGGCCAGAATTAACTGATGCCCATTGTAGTTCTGTAATTGGATCGCTAATTCATGCACCATCTGACCGATTTGCTGAAGCAGTCCTGACTCATTTTACCCTGACAATTTAATAATGAGCATTGTAAAAAAGTTTCTGAGATAAAGGTAGGTTTGAGCAAGCACCTGCAGAGTCACATTGTACAAATCTAGCACTGCTGTTCTCTGAAAAGATGGTTTGAGCATGTTTTCTGAATCAGTGTGCGTCATTCACTTTGAAGTCGCCAGAAAATGTGCACATGCTGCCACAAAGAGAAAGTTTTTGAATCAGTTCCCTCCACAGGTTGCTTCTTTTCTTCTCTTTTCTCTCACACACACCTATTGGTTACACACAAAATCAACTTCTGTTCTTTCATCTAGCTTCCATCTTACTGGGGTGTGTTTCATCAACAGGGTCTCTCCCTCAGCTACTGTTGTTAATTTTAAGAAATCCTACCCAAAATAACCCAACCATCACAAATATAACACGTTGAAAACACATTGCTGTAGTGTTAATTTTACAGTTCTAGCTCAGAGGTTATTTCTACAGCTGCACAAAGTATGATAAGGCTGTTTGAGCTGAAAAAAGCACAGATTTATCTGCATAGTTTTACCTCTGAGAAAGCTTGTTCAGGCTCTGTCAGTGAGTCGATGCAGCTCTGATGTGCTCCATGTACCCCCATGACATGATCGCTGGGGTGTAAAGGTTGTTATATTTCTATTTGGAATATGCTGTCAAAGGAAAACTCAGCCTTTTTATAACCTGGCTTGTGCTTACTTCTGTTTACAATTTCACTGCAGAGGTCAAGTGACATCTTTAGAAACAGCTCATGGAATCCAGTAGGGCGAGCATCGTGAGTGCTCAGACAGCTTTGAACAACTCTCCAGTGAATCCCAGTTATTTAAACCACTAAAACCAGAAGATTTTTTTTGTATTGGATTTCTGTCAGTTGAAATACAGTTTTATTTATATAGTGCCAATTCTCAATGTACTTACAAAGTTATATTATAGACAACAAGTCCAAAGATTCCCCTTTAAGGTCCTCTTCAGTGACAGTTGGAAATAATATGAAACCTCCAGCAGAACCAGGCTCAGAGAGGGAGAACATCTGCCTCGACTGGTTTGGGTGAGGGTAAAGGGGAGAGAGAACAGGATAGCAGAGAGAAATCAGACAAACAATGCATAAGAGAACAATAAACACTGGGGAGGTGGATGAGGCCAGTAACCACAGATCAGAAACATGTAGCTTCGAAGTCAGAAATACCTGCAGAGAGGACAAAACACAAACTACAGCAGAAAGTTAGCGACAAGCAGTGGTGGTCAATAAATGTATGGAGAGAGTAAGAGAGGAGAGTATAGAGTACAGGTGCTAAGTGCATCATGGGAAGTCCTTTAGTAAGCTACAGTAGCGTAACTAAGGGATAGTTCAGGGTCACCTGAGTCAGCATTAACTAAAAGCTTTAAGCCTTATCTTAAAAGTAGAGAGGATATCTGCAACTCTAGATGACGACCACCTAAAATGCAGTTTAGAACAAGACTTATTTAAAACTTGCCTGATAATTGGCTGGTAATTAAGTTACTGATGGCTGCACTATTGGTAATCGATTTGGCAATCAGCTACTGAAATTCTAAAAATAAAATGTCAACATCTAAATGATTGAAGGATTGAATCTCACCCTTCAGTAACATAGAAAACAAAATGCCCAATGTCATGGTTTTTGGTTTTAGTTAGTTTGCTTCCTACTGGATTTGGAAATTCTCCTTCCTTGCGTGTCTCTACTGGTCACAATTCCTCCCTTTATGTGTTTTCCCTCCTCTTTGGTTGTCTGGCCCGCCCCTCGTTGGTTTCACCTGTGTCTTCTTTCGTCACAATTTATTTAGTTACTTCCAGCTGTTTTTAGGATTCTTTACAGAGTTATCAAATACTTGTATATAAATATCTGCAATCTTTGTAATAATGAATTATCCCCGACATGGAGACGGGTTGGATCAGGATCTAAAAGCGAGTCACACTGGGTTTTAAAAAAAAATTACTATTGTTTAAGTAAACTTAGATTATCATCATTCATGGATGGAGTTTTCAGTTTTTTCCATTTTTATTAGTAGAGAGACAAAGTGAAAGTGGGGGTAGAGAGGAGAGTGACATGCAGCAAATGGTCCTGAGCCAGACTTGAACTCATGACCGCTGCTAAGGGACTGAGCCCATGTGGTATCGCCTTAACTCAGCGAGCTAAACAGCGGCCCGGAGTTTTCAGTCTTAAGGGAATCATAAATAAACTAGACTATTATTAGGACAGTTTGTCAAGCTGCTTGTTATTGCATTATTTTCTGATGTCTAATCTGAACGACAAATAGGAGGAACTTTAGGGGGAAAGTGACTAACAGTAGAATGCCGTCACTTTAATGAATTGATGAACCCAGCAATGTTACATATCCCATGTTGCTGCCACTTCTTCTGCTTACCTTCTGTTTATATGTCTGAGTACTTTCCATCTGGTTTGTGCATTTAGTTTTTGGGAACCTTTTTGTTTTTACCTTGTGTATTCCCAATGCTTTTGTTGCCCTTTTGGGTTTGTGGTTCCATTTTCAGCTCCCTGTGGGTTTTTTTAATCTACCTTTGGCAGTTATTTCTGCACTGGCTGGGACTAAAGTTTCTTTTTTGTTTGTTTTGAAGCCTGCCTTTGTGTCCGCGTTTGGATAATCTCCTGATACCCCCACATGGATGTTTGGCATCCATGTTGTCCTCTGAGGAAGCAAGAATCTCTTTGCAAGTCCAGCTTTCTCTCCAGTGCACCTCTCCCTGTGGTTTAAGAGCAACTTTAAAAAAATAACAACCATGCCCTTACATAATGACATATTTGGTCAAACAGGCTAAATTTGCTGGATTTATTTGACAGGTGGTGTTTTTTGTTGTTGTTGCAGTCCCATGTGACCTGAACAATTAGAATGCAATCCTTGAGGCCTCAGTACATCTTAAAGGTGCTGAAAGTATTGACTGGATGGGAGCTTTCCAATACTGCTTCAGTATCTCTTGTTTTAAAGGTACTTCAGCAGCCTGGCAGTGTAGTGTGCAGGGCAGATCCCAGGTGTGGTTGTGTGTGAATCTGTTTTAATGAATGGGGAGGCGAGGAGGCTGCTCATCAGAGCATCCAGCAAATAAATGAAAATGAAAGTAATCCTTATAATAGTTGTAAAAACCAAGGCACAGGGGACTTGGCTGTCTCTGCACCCATGTAGGGCCTATTAGTTTTCTCACTGGGTACAATCTCAGCCCTGAGGGTGGAAAGCCGCTCTTACAGAATCATCCAGGGAAGGAGTCTTACATAACAAAGTCGTATAATGTCAATGAAAAGACCCATTTAAAGGAGCATGAATAACACGAGGAAATAACGTGCATCAGTGATATTTACAAGAGTTCAATGCATCTTTTAAAGTGTTGGAATAATGAAAAATGTTAGATTTTGGTGCCTTTTTGACACATATAGTTCAGTGCAAAAGGCTTTTCTCCTGTTTTTTGTGTGTGTTTTTTTGTAGTAGAATTAAAGCAAATAAGGTCCATTTTTCATTTAAATTAGACCTTTAACAAAAATATGCATGAGGTTGCAAGCCTGTTTTCTTTTTAACTCACAGCAAATGTGCAACACGCAGTAGCTTGCTCTCGCTCTGTCAAAATGCCGACCTCTTTTCCATGAATTATTTCTTATTGCGGTTCACTCCCACGGCCACGGAGCGTCTGAGTCGCGGACGAGCGTGATTCGGTGCGGGAGCGCGCAGCAGTCATGCCTCCTCGTCCGTCGCTCGCCTCGTCAGCGTCGGAAAACAGAGGAACAATTTCGTCTTTTTCCTAAAATTCACGAAGCGTTTCTGAGCGACTTACCGAGAAACTGACATTTAAAAAAAAACTGCTCGATAATTTCTCCTTTTATTTTTTCTCTCTCCTCCTCCTTCTCCAGTCAGCGAGACAAAAGAGGGCAAAGAAGGCAGCGTACAACAGGAGTCCAGCTGTTTCGGGGGCTTCAGCCTTCAATTTCGCAGGTCATTTCCTTTAACTTGATGCTGTCAACGCTCCAGCGCTTCAGTTTTTTTTGGGATGTAATAAATAAATAAAAAAGAACAAAAAAAACGCCACTTCAACGGAGCTGAACCGACTGTGACCGTGTTTCAACCGGAACCATGAGCCGCTAGGAGCCTCAAAAGCAGCGCGTGAAAGGTAAGAGACTCACACAGCTGATTAGAATAATGTCAATCAGTGGGAGATTAGCTAGCTGCCTCCATAATGCATGTAAACAAACAAACAAACAAACAAACAAAGAGAAATCGAGGCTTCGTCCAAACAGTTGGTGTCCTGCTGCACGAATAGCGAGGGGGAAAAAGTGTGTAAATTAATATTTGAGTCCAAACGTGACATTCCTGTAGTATTATTAAATGGAGAAGTGGCCTAATTGAAGGCTGCTAGGCTGTTGTTATACACTTCGTTAAACACTGTGAAAGAAGATGCAATAAGCACAAATAGCAGTTTGCTCACAGAATATTGGCTTAAAAATAAATTGACATCCTAAACAAGCTGTAATCACACGGGAGCAATTTTTTTTTTTTTGAAAATGTGCACAATTGTACCCCTCTGTCTTTGATTTAAGCAATCATGCTTTTTTTGTGTGTGTGTTTGCAGCTCTTTCATGAAGATCTAGCTGGTATGCACTCTAATCTGTTAATCTGAAATATGCTAGTGATATTGATTTACCGATTTTCCCACAGAAAAAAACAAGTCTAAGACAAATAATGCAGTTCTCAGCTGCGATGGAGCCAACTTGTAAGTTTGGTTTTTGGACAGCAGTGCATTGCTGCATAAGTAGCCATAATTTATACTGATAATTAACAAATTCAGCTTTTTCCCCTGCTAAATTAGTCTGCTCCAGCAAACATGTAATTTTATCAAATTTGTTAGGACAAAAAAAGAAATGTTCCTTTTCTTTGCACATTCTTGATCTCTTGACTTTAACTATAAGAGACACTATGTTTTAAAGTAATTTATCCTGCATGTTGTGCGCATCTTTTCACTCCAGCCCATTATAATGACAGAGAATGAGCAGCCAGCTGATCTTCACTTCTTCTTTACCCCCCTCCCAAATGCTATTTTAATACACTTCCCATCAGAGAAGCTACAGTAGAAATAAAGAAGAGAGTAGTTTTACATGTAGTCACAGGTCAGGAAGTGGCCATGCAAGCCGATGATCACTGTCACTGCTCTGGGAAACTTCTGCAGCCTCCATGTGACAGTTGCTGCTACACCACAAAGCTTCACAAACAGATCGCAGAGTTTCGGAGGGCATGTGTGACATTTTGTTTGTCACACGTTTGGCTCTGTCATTTTGTGACCGCGTTAGCCTGTGTTCACACTATTCTGGTTCTCACTCACCCACAGCACATTGGCTGCCTTTCTCTCCACAGCATTATATGGTAATGTGGCATAAATGGCAATTAAAAGAGTTTTTTGTTCTGGTCCTTTCTGGATGTTTTAGTTCACTTACACTAGTTTAGGATCAATAATGTAATGTATGGCGTTACTCTACCACAAGATTAACCAAAACTACATGCCTGTTTCCAAGACAAACTCTTAATTCATATGCCATATGGTGCCCAGTAATCCAGCTCCAATCATAGCTGGAGGTAGCTTAACATAAACAGGAAGAAAGCCTCAAGGGTTGCATTTGTGATGGAAAATTCAGCTACTTACCCTGCGACAAGCTGGTCACTCAGCTAAGACGAGCACGAGTGTCCCAGGAACATCAAACAGCATGTTGGATTCTGGCGCGTGATCTTTTTTATTAGCAAATTTGTAGTTCAGCGTCCTGGTGACACTGTTTTGCACCAGCACGGCGGGTAATGTTGGGTATTTATTGCTTCTTTGTGTGACAGGGAGGGAATTTTGAAATCATGGTTGATGCTTGCATAAGACAATGATCTCCAGCATCTTCATGGGCCCAACAAAAATGGGGCATATTCAGTCTTTATGTGTCTATATGTGGTTTGAACTGGCTTAGCTTTTGCACAGACCAGTAAATCCCAATCAGTTTGGATGTTTCTCTGATTAGCTGCAATATACATGTTTTAGTTCTGGAAGCAAATGCACATTAAAGATGTCTTGATGGGGTTCGTTTTTCTTATTTATTGTGGAAAGAAGAAGAAGAAGAATTCAGCTTAACTGTGCTGCAAAAGCCAGTTCTTTTAGTGGTTATGGCTCCCACCAACTTGTCAAGCTATCTTTGATTTATAGGCAGGAAATGTGGAGAAAGAAAACAAATCGTCGAACAAAAAAAGTCCGGTTTTGCTCATGCGGTAACCACGTGGCTGTGGTTTTACTGGCATTATTCGATGGGTATTTAAAAAGTGACACTTAAACTAATGCTATCTGAAATACTTAAATTCACTCAGGGTGTCATGTGCTTACTTGTATTGGTGTTTTCACTTTAACGCCACTTCTGAGGCTCTGACATCATCTTCTGATCCCACCTAATGATGTGTTGAGTAAGTGAAAGTATTGAGCTCGGTACTCATATTTACAGTATTGGTGCATTGATCAGGGAGGGTTGCCTTAGCATTCAAACATAATCCGTTTTGAGTCTACAGCAGGAAGATATTGATTGGATTCTATGGAGAAACTGCCTGAGCTTACCTTTCTGGACAGGAAGCCCAAAGGTCAAGGTCACAGAGCACCTCTAGACCTTTCTATTTTCTGAGCTGCTAGAGTTTCACTGGCTTGGTTTAGAGACTTCAGCAGGAGCTTGAATCTGGTTAGAGAGCAGGCTGCCAACTCACTCTGCCACCCTGCTGGGCATTAGTGAAATGCTGTGATTAAACGGAAGGGGCATGTGCTCACAACATGTTATTGTTGTTGCGGTCCTTGAATTTGTGCACTTGCGTATTTGCTGTCTGTTGTCATCTGCTGTAAGTGGATACTTTACAGTGACAGCACCTAGAGAGAGTTACTCACTATGGGAAGATCACTATAGAGGACATGAACTCATGTCATCTCTCATAAACAAATCAGATCCCACTCAAATAATGGTGCTTCTAAACCAGTGTTTCATTCAAACTTGAACGACATACCAGCTAATGAACACTGAACTTTGTTACCCCAAAGAGGTTGAAGCAGAATGGTGACATAAATATCAATCTCTGGGGGAATGGATTTGAGTAGATTTTATTTCTCTAATATTTTTTTCCCATTTACCAAAGTCTGAAAGACTACACAGGCCATTAATGGACTATTGTTGTAGATTCAATAGTCCTTATAAATGGTTGTAGTAATTTATTAGTTCCACTGCAGTTATATGCACAAACAAGCAAATTGATGAGGTCATGGTTGTTAATTAAATACACATCATGTTATTATGCATAAAATATAGATGAGTTATTCCATCTTAACTCCTCAGGGCTCTTCTGCTCAACAGTCTTTCATTTGTTTAAAACCTTTTAACATAAACTATTGAACTACAATACAATACAACATCACTAGTTGACATCTGCATTATCACGTTTTTTGTTGTGTGCTCAAAGATGACTTCAATTTTTTTCATATTTAAACTCGCCCATAGTCAGAGATCATTTGATCTACTTGTCCAGTATTGCATATTCTGAATCAATGACATAAGAAATAACAGGGAAAATTTCAGGCTTTTATCTGTAAGTTTCTGAGATGTTGTTGTTGTTGTTGTTCAAATACAGCCTCAAATTTCAACATGCAAGAAAACGTGTTGAAAGTGGATCAACGGGGCAATAAAAATAAATTAAAAAAATAAATAAAAACTTGCAAAGTACTTAATTCATTAATGTCAGATATCTTTATAAATATTCATATTTATAAAGGTTTTAGGCAAATCAAAGATTGTCGAGCAGAAATTGTTCTAAAAATTTGATGATTTGAAATGGAATGACCCAAATGTAAATTGATGTAATATTTGTAATAAGACTCAACTCTTAGTTACTTCCTTGTCTGTATATCTCAAGAAGTGAACACACTGTTGAAGAGAGTTTTGTTGTGTCCATATTTTGGTCCCATTTAACTACATAGTTCACTAAATTCTCCTGTCTGCCTTTTTTTTTGTCGAAATTATATTAAATTTATGTCAAGCAATCTCACAATGGAAGAGCTGTATTTGATAAAGCTACATTAGAATTGTCAGTGATGACTGTAAATGATGATGATTCTTAATACAGAGTACTGTAGAGAGTTACGTAGGGAAGCAGATAACTCCGGAGAATGCTGGTATAAGTGTGGAAATTCAGTGTGCCGGTATTCTGTGATTACTGTTTTCTGATTAGGTTTAGAGCTGCCTGGCTACTGTTATCTAAGTAATCAAACTAGTGCTAGCAGAAGAGCATGGTGGTGTCAGCTGTACAGTTTAGCATGGCTTAAAATCACTGTTTCACAAATAAAAATTTTGCATTTTACAAAAGCATATTCAGAAGAAAAACCTGCTGTTTCTGCGATCATAAGTTTGTTTTTTTTCTCTACTGAATGGTTTCTGCAAGACTGATGCAGTTGCTATGCAACATACACAATAAGATTCGGTCTGGTTCCAGTGCAGTGAAGCAGAGTGTCTAATATGATAGCGGTTTACCAATAGCTTATCTCATAAAGGCATGATAAGGCATGTCAGTTATTAGTGACACAATAAGCCCTCTGGCTGTCACGCAAATGAAAACAGCTGGGACTTGTGTCGGAGATTTTTGTGTGGTTGGAAAGCCAGATATTTATTTGAAAGTTGAGCAGGTCACTAGTAGCTGCTTTATAAAGTCTCTAATATATCCTTTGCTTTCTCCGTTGGGTGTATAGAAACCAGTGGGGACACACTGAGATGGATTGATAGAGGGCTTTAATGTCTGTGCAAGGCATTTTTGCATGAAGGCACGTACAAAAAAGGTAGATAGTTAAATAATGAGGTCATGGAGGGGGTGGGTGCTTCTGGTAATGACTCTCGGCTAGTCAGCACTGGGAAGGACAAACGGAATTTTTTTTTTCCTGATGGGATTCTATCATCTGTATTTGTGATGATGTAATCCCCATCCATTAAAATGTCTCGTTGGATAAAAAGACATGACGGGGCTGTCAGCTGTAGTTTTCCTTTCTTCCAAGAAAACCAATTTCTTACAAAGGTTAACCAGTAAGTCGAGACAGATTACAAATATTAGCTTTTTGCTTCTTAATCACCCATATTGTGGTATCTTAGTCTTTTTGGATGACAGAGGGTTAAAGTGGGTATTGCTGATGATTAGTCACGCAAAAAGGATTCTCTCCATGACTCTCATTGATAACTAGATAATGAGCCCTCAGTGGAGATGAGTAAGATTGATAGTGTTGTGGCCTCTGGAGGCCAGTGTAATCCCTCAAGAGGTGAAGGAGAGCTCTTCACCTGCACTGTGTGGGTAATGGCATAAACCATCGAAACTGGCTGAAACTATGAAAAAAATCTGATTACGAATATGATGATTTGCAATAACTTTTATGCACGTTATTTATATACAGTAAGTCACTGAACTATACTAATATGGTTCTTAATATTGTCACGAGTGCTACCCCCTTAGAGGATGAATATTC
>OMNN01000046.1:0-37688 GCA_900302755.1 Chromis chromis | reverse complement strand
AGACGGCATACGAGATGTGCCGAGGTGACTGGAGTTCAGACGTGTGCTCTTCCGATCTGTGGATCCTTTGGGTACTCAAGTTTGATTGACAGAGGCCCCACTGCACAAACCAGAGTACCCAAAGGATCCACTGCCAACATCCTGGTACCAGACCCTCTAGGACAGGTCCTCTTGTCCATGCCCAATGGTTCAGAGCATTTTTGAGGACATAAGAGGGACCAACAATATAAGGCAGGTGGTCATAATGATATGCCTGATCGGTATATGTTAAAAAATACTGTGCAACTAGATGTGCACAGTGGTAACTGTGGTAACAAGGCTTCAGTCCAGCTATAAGGTGCATTACAGAAAACTGATGTCTGTAGATTAATTAATGATAAAAAATCAAGCCAAATCCACATAATAGCTTTTGTTTGTGGCCTATAGTATGTCCGGTAAAGTATGTATAGGTCAAAATAAGACAGCTTTTTTTTTTTTTCAAACTCATTAAGACTAAAGTGTCTTATACATCAATACAAAAATAATCAGCATTTTCCTGATCATCATTAGTTTTACCAGTTTCTAAATCTGAACCAAATGCTTTCTAGCACCAGCCTCAGAGAAATCCGAAGACCTGTATACTTTCTATGGGTATAAAATTGTAATATTGGAATACAAATCACCTCTGCTGCTCAAGACACAGTCATTGCTACACAGATTACTGCCTCACTAGATTCATTTAATGTTGTCTCTGCTTACACATAGATCAATACGGTAGCCAAGAGGAAGCCCTCTACTGTGCCCTTGATATTCGGCACTGTAAATGAGTTAAAGAAATCTTTGAAATTGTCTGCCAATACCGGAGGCTGGACAAAATACTGTAAACACTTCATGATGAGAGGACATTGACGTTATTTAAATCACCACTTGAAGCACTGAGCAAAGATGGGCCAAAGGTTGTATGGTAATCTTTCTGCATTTCTCTAAACACACAGCAGGTAAGTGTCCACTGATCAGCCACAACATTAAAACCACTGACAGGTGAATAAACAGTATTCGTCATGTTACAGTGTAAAATTCTCCTGGGAAACCTCGGACACCAGCATTCATATAATTTGGGGGTGGCAGGTCAAAAATGTGCCTTCCTCACCACTTAAGTGAGGAAAATGATGACATTTATTTCTGTTAGGCGCTAGGACCATCCACCATCATGTTTCTGATATTGCCAGATTCGAGACGATCTCCCCTACAAAATTATAAACGTGGAAAATCACATTTTACAATACAAAATATTTTCTTCCCTTGATATAAAGACTAATACAAAATATTTAGAAGTATTATCAGATAAAATCATGGTAGATCTTAGATGCTCTGGGAAACAACACAAGATATAACATGTATGGCCAGGCCTCATAATGACCAAGATAAGAGTTTAACAGTAAAAGGAAGTGAAATTACCCTGAAAATAGCTTTTGGCTCATACGGGTGACTGGGATTTATTGTACTATGACAGTACCTTTGAAGAAGGCTAAAGCTATCTGAAAGGTACTGTCACGTGAAGCACGTACTTCAACATTCTTCATAAAGTATCTGACCTTCGCTGGGCTGTGCAGTTGCACATGGAAAACCTTTTTTTGACATCGTATAAAGCAGTGCACAGTTTTACGTGAAACACTGAATGCTTTTTTCTTTTTTTTTAACCAGTAGCATGTGGGTGACTTGTGCATTCATTCCAGCACTATTCGGCTAATCTTTTATTACACCTGAACAGAAGAAGACAAATAAACATACATTTACAGTGCAGGTACTGAAATGCAAATACTCACTTTTGGAAAGTTGCAAACAGAGAATATTTAACTTGATAGTTTTCATTTTTTGACATCTCTTTCATACTATTGATCAGTTTACTTTAAAGGTTTGGTAGGGAAATGCACAAATGCTTATTTTGAATATATTCTTACTATTATTTGTTGTACCACCTAGGACTGGCTTTTCAACACTCTGCAGTCTTAGTTTACTTCTTTCACTTTGCAACCAGCCAGCGATTATAACTTCAGCAGCTGAGGCTTTATGGAGACACTAATTGTTGCACTGCCTCAGTCATTGAGAGGGGAAGAATCCACAGAGAGAGGGAGATAGGGGAGAACTGGCCATCTGGAGTGGTGGGAGTTCTCCTGGTGGACTGGGAGGCGTAGGTTCACCACATCTCACGAGTCCATCATTTTCCCTGAGCCAATTTAACTTAGCGAACTAGTGTTTTTGTGCACTGAACTGAAATGGTTACAGACTGACTGTGTTTTACATAAATTTCAACTAACAAATGAATGTTATGCTGCCTTCAGGGTGCTGTCACAAGTACCAGAGTTACAAATTAGGCATGAATGAATGATATAAATGAGGAGGTAAATGACACGGGACAGTCGGTAATTTCTGTATTTCAATACATTTATTTTATGTCGGATATAATTATGCCTGTTCATACACATGTGGATACAACCGCTGATTAGTGACTGAGCTGCTGAGTTCACTTAGTTAAAGCTCCTGTATGTATAATTTTGTGATTACAGCATCTTTAAAATGATTCCGTTGACATAAGTAGAATAATGAGATCATCCTGGCAAAAATTGTAGGGTGGCTATGGTTGTTCCAGTGCGCATTAGTGTCAGTACTGTTTTTCATGATACTGCTACGAGTTATTTAAATCAATAATTTTTAAATGCACATGGGGGGCATGAGGTGTTGGGTTTGTTGTATATTTTTCACAAGCCTTAAGTGCTGAGCAAAATGCATAGCTCAGGCCAGTAATAATTAAAGATCCTCGATCATAAATATTTTTATGGGCTGAGTGTGCAGGTACTACACAAACATATTTACATTCGTGTTGCAGTTACCTACACATCTTAGGCCAATTGTGCATACAGACTGGTGACAAATTAAAGGAAAAACCAACATAAAGTGACTTAATTAGCTTCTGTGTGTCTTGGAACTGATTCTAAAAGAGTATCTGCACCTCTACTGGAGAGACGGAGCACCATTCTTCCAAAAGGTTTTTCCTCATCTGGTGTTTTGCTGATGGCACTGTCTAACACGTCAGTCCAGAATCTCCCATAGGTGTTCAAATGGGTTGAGATCTGTTAACTATGAAGGCCATTACATATAATTCACATCATTTTCATACTCATCAAACCATCCAGTGACCCCTCATGCCCTATGGATGGGTGCATTATCATCCAGGAGGAAACCACTCCCATTAGGAGAGAAAAGTTCCATCGCAGGATAAAAGCGATCGCTCAGAACAGTTTTATATTGATTTGCAGTGACCCTTCGCTCTAAGGGGATAAGTGGACGTCAGCCAAATGCCCCCTATAGTATAACAGTCACCAAATCCCAAGAAATGTAGAAGTTAAAAGTTCAGCTTCTTCCTTTACCTTGTCACCCGTCTGTATGTATGCAAAGCTTTCATCTTTTTTAGCATTTGTACTTGCAGTCAAGAATTGATTTTTCTGTGCCACATTATCGAGAAGATTCTACATGACTAATCATCTATACCGCTGTCACTTCTGTGATACAGCCGCTCGCTTTCTCTGGGCGAAAAACCCGGAATTAGAAATGAACATTTGATATGTTTTTGATTTGTGAGTTGTACAGTGATCTAGCTTCAACAGAAAACAAGTGGCAAGCTTGAAACAAGCACCCAGCTAGTTTCCACTCATTTATTTAGAGCCATGTTTGTGGCTCGCCGTCTTCCATTATCCGAGTGTGTCACAGAAATGGTACTTTTGTCTGCAGATGTTTTCGGAAGCAGATTATTGGCAAGTATTTAATAACTGTGCCTCATTACAGTTGAGTAGTCATCTTTGAGCTGTGAGCTCTGCGAGAGGCTTACCAGCACAACTGGGACACGTTCACTTTTGGCAATATGAGAAGTGTTTTGTCCTGGTGTAACCTGATGCGATGCAAATGACTTAGGCCTCTGGTTTGAGAATGTAACATTAATGTTATTGGCAGCACAGGCAGTGGCGGAGCTAAAACTGGTGGTAACAGCCTAAAAAGGAAGGACTAATTAAAAATAATGAGCTGCAACAGTTGCCTGGGTACCAGTCGCTTACAGTAGGGTACTGATATCATCAACCTTCACCAGATCCACTCGTTATTATTTCAAATCAATAAGGTTTCAATTCACGATTAAGAGCCAGAAGCCTTCACATTTAATACATCACATTTACACACTCCTGGACAATGAACCAAGGATAAATGCTCTTTCTAATGATTATCTGGAAAAAAAAAAAAAAGAAAAACGAAGTGCCTCCTCTCCACTTTCTAATTGGCTTATTTGCAGTAATCTGTGTAAAGTGATTTATGGAACCAGTTCTATTTCCTTGTGCATGAAAAATAATTATTAAGCTTGAAATTTATTATAGATTATATTTCTGTGCTATGAGGGTAGCAGAAGATGCTCTTTATCATACAGCAAATACAGTAAATGAAAAATTACTGTATTCTGACAATTGTACTGTGACACTGAGATGATTTTGTCACTCTAGCGTTTGTGATCTATTAAGTTTAAATGTCATAATCAAAATAAAAGAACTTGCACATATTCTCTATAAAAACAGTTTAGTGTGCTGGCTGATCAGTAGCAACCCAGAGTCCCAGTAACACTTTTGTGTTTAGTCTTGTAAAGGAGACAAACAACATAAATCTTACAGTAGCAATTCAGAGGAAACTACTAAAAGAGGCTAAAACTAAATAAATAAGCAAACAGAAAGTGCAATAACATAAGGCTCCACATTTCAGGCACAGTTGCGATCGCGTAAATATTGATTTCATGGGGTTTGGGGATTTACTCATGTATTCTTCTCTTTCTTCGTGGTGTTCAAAGGGCAATCCAGGACAAGAAACACACTCCGGGCAACATTAACTCACACACCTATACAGCGAGTGTGCTGTAATACAATTTTAAACTTATTCCCTATTTTCATAGTGTTGATAATGAGGATGAATATTAAACTACGCAGGCAAAAGAAAATACATTAAACAGTCCGAGGAAATGCTTCACCTCCCATTCTGTACAGTGCTGGCATCGCACTCGTCGTATCATCCTTCTTCGTGAACTGGCTAAAAGTCAAGTTAAATTGCTAAACTGTGTCTCTTCCCAAAGACAGACACAAATTTGCAAATTATAGCCCACCAGAGCAGCTAGAAAAAATGGCAGGTATAAGAGTGCCAATTACAATTTAAAGGAATTGTAAAAGGTCCAGAGCTGACGGTATTTATATGCAAGATCTTCCCTCGCATTCACAAATGTTAATTCATAAATACTAAAAATGGGATTTATTGGTAGATTGGGAATTGGCAAACGTGACTATCCTTGTGTAAATGTGACAGCGCCGAATCACAGCCTGTGATTTATGTTTACATCTGAAACTATGACACGAAGCATTTGCATAATAGTTGTTGAACCGTACACACCCTTTTCTACCAAACTTTGAGTGTGAATAAACTTTATAAATGAGGTGTATTGTTGTTCTTAACGTTTCTGCTACTTAAAACTGTACTTTAAATTGATATTTGAGCCACAGATGCACTGACTTCAAGTACATGTTCTGTTTTATATCTCATTGTTTTAAATATCAGTATTCAGACATATTTGGGTCACTTTTCTCTCAAGGTTACAGCGGGGTGGAAAGGTTGTCATAATGGCTCATCCACAGACTTTAATCAGCCTTAATGGAAGCCACAAAAGGTGCAGGAAATTGCTTAAGGCTGAAAACCAAGACATACATCCTGATGACAGCGCTCATTATGACTTTTTGATTGAAGATCAAGTGTTCGAGCATTCCCAGTAGAAAACAGAGGGTGCATTATCTATAGCCAATTCCAAATTCGGGGCTTCATAGACAGATTCTCTCTGTCTCAGGGACAAAACTCACATTCCCAAGCCTATTACATCTGTCCCAGAGAGGTAGAACTGTAAAGGCAATTAGCCTCAGCCTCCCAGAGGATCACGTCCACAGGGATGACATATGTTTATTGTTTGTTACGTTCTCAATGCTCAACTGCCAGTGAAAATAACTCGCATGCTCTTTTTAGGTCACAAACACAAGCACTGTAATTTACTCTCACAATATCTAACTCGGCTGTCTCCGTATTAAAACCTCTTCTGAGGCCCTGTTGAAAAGTTTTAATTGGCTTCATTACCGACTCATTGTGTGTCTCCTGAGTTTTCTTTTTTTCTTCTCAAATCAAAAAGCTAAACTTGTAAAATGGATAAATGCCCACATATTGATTTGCGATTTGCTTCTACAACACTTTAGTTATTTAACAGTTTAAGTATTTCTTGCTGTCCGGACAACTTATTGGTGTACAGCAATGTCACTGTACTGCAGACACACACCTGCCTCTGTGTTTATGCACCTATTTTTTATTTTATTTTCATGGTCTGCAAGGGTATTTAAAGGTAATGTGCAGACTAAATCCCTCCTCAGTGACATCTGTCATAACAAAAAGGGTGAACCTAATAGCTTGTGCCATTCTGAGATGTCATACAGGGTGAAAGTCACATATTTGACCATCAAAACTGAAGCAAATTATTTCCTTTTTCTGATTTTTTGTGTGTGTTTCTAATGTTACATTCAGGAAATACATCGCTGTGCATCCACTGTAGACAAAGAATATCTAAATCGAAGTTGCTCTTGACCATTACATGCAGCTTTTATTATTTTATTATGGTGAGAGATGGCAGGGAAGTCCGGTATTGACGTACGAAAACTGGATTTTGCAGTCATGATGTAAAATTTATTGATATCCGTTAGATAAAAATGTTCTTCCACAAGACCACAGGCCGCCAGTGACACTGCCCCACATCTTACTCTACGCCTTACATTAATGCACAACTTTTAAATAGGATTATTATTATCCTTTTGCACATTCCAAGTTGTTTACATTACATACTACGCAACCTTGCACATTCTCGGGCGATTAACTTGCACGTTCCTGCACACTGGAAGTATAGCTGTTACTTTTTGTGACTTTTAATCCCTTAATTACACCTGCTGCAAATTTTACTTGTAACACTTGCTTCTTATTTGTCTTGTAACACCAACTGCCTACTGACTTGCAACACTTATTTATTCAGTATGTTATTGCTATGCACTAAAAACACAGAGACAAATTCCTTGTATGTGAAAACCTACTTGGCAATAAAACCTTTCTGTTTCTGATTCTGGGTTTGCTTTGGCATATGCAAACTAGGCCGGATGGATAGGCTTAATCAAGATGAACCGCAACTCGAATGAAACTGGGGTAAAAAATGGACAGTTTCCAGCAGCCACACACAGACTTATTAAAATGTTCTCAGACACTTATATCAGTTTGCGTACAGTCTCCAAGGGTTTTACGTATGACAGGTTGGCATATTAAAATGCTGTACAAGTGATGTGTGATCTCTGTTCATGGTTCTGCTTCCATTTTACATGAAATCTCGTGTACAGTAAGTCAGCGTTGTATCAGTTTGCTGCTGTATATAAATCAGCTGAGCAGACCTTTACTTCTAAAACTACATAAACAGATTGAAAAAGCTGATAGTCAAATGCAGTAGAAAGCAATACAAGATAACAGATTTCCTTTACATATCAGTCAGATAACCGAAATATAGATGTTTTTCTCGGAATTCTTATATCCCCTAGCATAAGTTTGTGTTTCTGAATATTTCAAAAACATTCGATCAGTCAAATGTTAATATATAATACATTCTAACTTTTATATACTATGTTCAGTTTATCATGTGTAATCTGATTGATTTGGCCCTGTTACTGATAAATGTCACCATCGATTGCACAACATTTATTCTTTTTTTAAAGAATAAACCCTCAAACTTCATTTTGTGGAGTCAACATTTGAACCAGTCATCTGTTAGATCAGGGGAAGGCCAGCCATTTCCCATCATCCCCTGAGGCCATGCACTGGCAAGCAACTGTGGCGCCTGGTTCCAAAAAGTAGTGATGATATTGTTGCATACATTCGCATGATTCAAGTTGGTCTGGAATAACATACGAACCATGGTGGAATGATTGGAGGAAGAATTCAAAGCTGCCATGGCCAAATGTGGACGCATAACAATCCACTGGCATGATATCAGGGATATGAATCAGCTCTAAAAGGTGAAATTATTGAAGTCAAACTTTCAGTAAATATTATCATGACCACAAGTTTTTATCCCGCCCAGGGTGTAAAACATTTAAACTGCCCTTTATAATGTATTTTTGATGAGACTCTGTCCCATTGATTATTCATGGTTATCAGAAAAATGTATGCAATAGGTAGGTAGACATAACATCACACAATCCCAAGCAGGATGAAATAATATGTTAGTCACCAGGTTTGCTTTTCTTAGAAAGACTTCTGGAGAAACTGTGTATTATGCTGAATTATTAGAAAGGGACTACTGCTTGGCCGTCACAACATGACAGCTAAAGCCATCTTTTTCCTTTATTTAAGCCATAACATATAATCACAGACTCATCTAAAACACCACTGTGAGCGGTCTCCTACACAATAGCGACATTATATTCAGAGTATATCCTTTTGTTACCTTGCCTGCATGCTCATTCACAGCAGGCAGGTTCTCTGCATGTTATGATGAACGCAAATGCAAAACTGATGGATGGCATTAAACAATACTAAATGGTAAATTACTTTTTCTCCTCTCTCTGATTTGCAAGTGATAATAAACAGCGTCGGGGAATCAAAAGCAGCCGCTATTTAAAGGCCTCCAATCGGCTTCTAATGTGGGGTAAAATGGGGTCTTTGCTGGAAAAAAAAACATTTTCTGCTGAAGTCAGAGCGGCGGTGGTTATTTCTCATGAGACGTGCGACTGTTTGTGTTTTTGCCTGTTTGAAGTAGATGGGCGCAGAGGAAAGCAGGTAACTTCGCACACTTCTTTGCAATAATCTGGTTTTACTGCTGCAGCATTTGAATTAAAATGTGCGTTTCAGGGTTGTTTTTCATGTGTAATTTGATCAAAACACACTCAAACAGCCCAGATAAAGCAGAATACAGTATTCGACTGTTAGAGGTAGAGTCTGTGATTATAGAGGAAGATTGTTGATATTTCACTAGTTAGTATATACAGATACTTGACATGTGCCATTTACTATCCCTCCTGCTCCCACTGTGCTCTTTCTCCCCCTATCCCCCTGTATTGAATTACAGTCACTGACATTACCTTTAGGCTATTAATTGATACTGAGCAAAGGTATTATTGCCATTGCAGCAAAAGCATTAATTTGTGCCTATAATTATTTTCTGGGTTAATGCATATTTTGAGTACTGCAGTTATAAAGTTCAAACTGACATTTCTGTGCAAATGAAAGAGTTCTCAAGTGATTCTACGCAGAAGTGCAAATTACAGCTTACCATGCCGGCTGAAAAAGTCAAGAGGCCATGATGCCCTTTCAAAAGGGTTAGGCTAACCCTAACCCTTCAAAAGGCCACCATACACGATGGAATTTACTCAGAGACAAGTACAGAATAAATAAGTTGTTACACAAAAAAAGAGATATTCTTCTACCCACTATTTTCCAGTTCATATATAAATATATATGCACACTTATGATGCTTTGGCCTCAACCCTTCAGAAGCAGACAGTAAACATGGGAAGAGGAAGAGGTGAAATGACATGCAGCAAAGGTCATAAAACAAAGGGTGCTGCCATTATATAGTTTGTGTCTGAACCACTCGGCGACCCACATGCCCAAACATAGCTGTTAAACAGAGCAGAGAAATCCATTTTAAGGTGGATGTCATCTATGAGCTGCACAGTAATAAATTCTCCCTGCTACCACTGCCAATTACTTCTTTGAGGAATGAGCATAAAATATGCACTCTAAGTTCAGTTGTTAAATGTAACTAAGTAAATGTATGTAAGTACAAATCTAATGATTGAGTGTTATAAATTACCCAGAAGCATATAAAAGTTAAACTTAGCTCCTTGACCAACTCTAACAGCCGAACAAGACTTATACATGAAGGCATCAGTAAAAATAAATCAATAACATTAAATGTGGGGGAAAAAGTGGAACATTTGCCATTTTTATTTTATGAGATTTTCTCATTAGTGCATGTTGTAATACACATACTACATAATACTTGGGTTTCCCTGTGAGTGTTATGCTCAGGAACATTACCATTAGCCAGAGAGAAGGACAGACTTTGTAAGCTCTTCCCGTCCGGTAGGCGCTACAGAGCACTGTATGCCAAAACCACCAGACACAGAGAAAGTTTGTTCCCCCACGCCGTTACCCTGATGAACTCTTATAGTCACAGAGACTCAGGAACAACTGTGCAATAACCCATACATATTTGCACTACTTTGTACCACACCTTCCTCAGTAACACTTTGCACACATACTGCAAATGCTGCTAATCCTGTGTTTATGTTTATATTTATATTGCTCTTATTTCTATTTCTATTGTTCTTTTACCTTATTTTTCGAACTTAGTTTTTTCACAATTACTGTACACAGAGAGCAAAGATTCACCGGAGTCAAATTCCTGGTTTGCGTGTACAAACCTGGCCAATAAAGTTGATTCTGAGTTTTAGGTGAAGTTGAGAATGAGGTTCATTTTATGTTTTACATAAATGTTGTTGTCCTGTATACGAAGATATAAGGGAGGTACTTTTCAGTAAAATGTCCTCTGTTAATACTGATTTCTTTTGGCTGGATGACCATGAAAAAGTTGAGTTATGCTTCAGAAGAGGAACTTTTTTCATGGCAGAATTTCTTTGCCAGGCCTGGGATAGAGGGTAACATTTAGTTTGAGGAGTGAGCAGCAGAATACTGTGTGTTTTTGATTGTATTGCTGCGATACTAGTATATTGGTGTCTTGTAAACCCATGAGGGCTGGGCACGCTTGTGTGCATGACACGAAAATAAAGAAATCAATCATATACATACATACATACATATGTACAAATGCCTTGTTCTGCGGTATGGTCTGTAAAAAAATGGCAAAATTACAAAAAGTACATTTGCATTTGTTATGATTTTCCTGAGATGAGTAGTCCTCCATGTCCATCCACTACAAATGTTCCTTCAGCTTACAGAAGTTAGGGTAGGCAGTATTGTTTTACTAATACTAATCTTTCGGCATTTTGTAATTCAAATGGTTTGAAAGGAAACTAGACTTCTGCACCTCCTCTTGGCTCCATTTTCAAGCTTTAGAAAATCGAGTCTGTAATAGGAACTTTTTAGTCAATCACAGGGCATTTCACCCAGAGCAGGTCAGATAATATAAATAGCAACACAGTCTGTGATGAAAACAGGATGTGGTGGTGCAATAGGTTAGATGGAGGACTTTCACACAGGAGAATGGTGTCTGAATCCAAAGTGAAGCCACAAATGAATCTTGACCTGCCTTGCTTCTGCTTATTGAAGCTTTCAGCAAATATCTAGTTATGATGGCAGTGAACACAACAATTAAACTATGCAAATGTTAACTTTGCTGAAAAGAAAGTGATCTCTTTATTCCTCTGTTCAGTGCAAATGCTTTAGACTTGATGGCAAAGTGATATGCCATATTCTATTCTGTATTCTGTAAGTATTCTGCTTTTTTTCTTGACTTAAATGTGCTCTTGACAAATATGTGTTCAATATTTCATATCTTATTCTGCTCATATTTAACTGCACCCACAGCTTTTGAGCATTGTTTGGCAGTAAAAGTTGTAGTAATTCTGCCTCTGGCCAACAAAAGCTCATAAGAAATCTCAGGGGAATTTAGATGGATTTCTAGAAATTTGGAGCGTGGTGTTAAATACGATGTTCATATTCAACATTTTTTACAACAAAATTAACAGTGCTAAGACTCACTGTGGGGTGCAAACTTTCATAATAGCTGCTAATTGTTACCACTCTTCCTAATATTACATTCAAAATGTTTAAAATCGTAAGTGCACCTGTTGGTCCCCGATGCCTGAGATCAAAATTACATTTGTAAAACACAAACACATTGTTGTTTTTATCAGCAAACCTCGCCCCAACCTAAAATACACTGAACTGTGATGTGTTACAGTACATTTAACCATTGGGTTAAGGCCCATTTCCAGTTTCACCAAGGCCAAAATGTAATGGTTTTCATAATATGCAAACTAAGGACAGAGTTGACTTTTTATTAATTAAAATTAATTCATCTATGCCAGTGATTATATCGGCAATATTCCAAGCAGCCTCCTCTTCTCGAACAGTAAATGACTGTTTTCTATGCAGGCTTTGTATTTGATTAACACGTTTATCTTGGGAACATGCAATTATGAAGCCTCCATTAGCTCTCCATTGTCTTCCCCTTATTGAAATGGATTTTTCTCCGAACCATTCGTGTGGTGGCCGATCCTTAATTTAATCTGGACGGTGAGGTAGTATGAAAACATCAAAGGTCTCTGAGGCAGCACCTTGCTCCCAGTCTAAGTAAAGCCTCGCTAACTCTCTTTCTAAAATAAATGCCCCCTCCACATAATTGGTGGCTGAGGCTCCAGCTCATGCACACTCTTTTTTTTCTTTTCTTGCCAGAGCCTCCCTTGCGAAAACAAATCCTCCATTCCCGCAGCCGCATTACTGCATAGTCACTGCGCCAGAATCCCCATGGCAACAGACATGTGCAACAGTCTGCCCTCCCCTCTCGCTTCACCTCCACCCGCAGAGCTCTTTCCTCGCTAAGGAACTCAGTGAGCTCGAGAGTACAAATGTGCAGCATCTTCCACAATGATCTACAGAGGTAAATGCAGTAGAAGGGAAAAGAGATATCTTTCATAATAATCCGTCAACTCAAAAATCTCTTTTCAGTTCAGCCGGTTGCTATTGGAAACTGCAGAAACTGAGGACATGGAGCAACAAGCATGGGAGGCAGGCTGGAAGTAGGTGGTATATATTCACTGTGACAAGAAGAGACAGCCTCTTGTTCTTAGAGGTTTCTGGTCCAGAGAACAACATCAAACCAGTTTAGAGAAAAGCACGGTCTGCACCACTACACTCTTCATTCAATTTTTTTTTTTCCACCATAAAGTTATAGGATGACTTGATTGGCACACAGACAGTGTAACTTCTCACTTTGTCTCTCTTTATTTCTTTCGCTCGCTGGTTCTTTCAGATGCTCATTGTCTGATCGTCGGCCCCTCTCTCCCTTCATTCGGTGTTTCTGCTCAGCCTGACCTTAACTGTAATAATATTGTGAATTGGGGTTACTGCGAGTGAAGAAGTCAGGCTGACCAGCAACCCCTATTTCCTGCTCTCACGGCACCTCATCACAGTAGAAAAGACACATGATTTCTCAATCCACATCTTGCACTGCCCCACTTACACTGCTTGCGCTGAGACGAACTAAGGCCCAGAATTAAAGCGGCGTTCTCTCCTTTCCCCCCCTAACTTACCTCACTGGAAAAAAAGGTATTTTATTATAGCTGGACAATAAAATCCGACAAGGGTTAGGGAAGAAGTCAGTGATTTCAGTCAACATGAGATTTAATAGCAAGTCTGCTACAGATGCTCATCTAAACTCTGATGTACATACAGGATCTGAGGTAGTCATTAGCTGGGTATCATTAATTTAAATTGAATTATGAGAAAATATGCAAAATAAAGTGCAAATTTATGCACATTTCCATCCACTGCTGTTTGGTGAATATTGAGAGTTGGTTGTTTAGTGGCTTAGGTGGGCGGGTTTGTCCACTAATTCAATTCCCAAGCTTCTCTGCTGCTGAGTGTGTGAATGGTTGAAGGAGAAACACATGGTAAAGTGCTTTGGAGAACCTAGTTAACGTTAAAAAAAAAAAAAAGCATTACATAAGTGTGAAAAATGTACCATTGAGATGAAAAATCGTTGCTGCCAATTTCACTTCAAATGAAGGAAAACAAACCTTGAATGTATTTACATGATGGAAATCTTGGAGACAGACAATGAAAATGTGGAGTTTTGAACCACCAATATTTTACAGCAGTTCTGGTAACAAGCTCGAGTCTAAGTCACGTAATTGCTGGATGTCATCATTTATTCAATTCCGTTGCACTTTGTCGCATTTATCTTTTATGAATACACCAAGATTTCCACCTCTCCCAAGCATAAAAACTGTATTTGGAGTATTTTCGCCTCAAAATATTTCACATGGTTGCGTGATGTTGTGCCACAACATTACAACCACCTGCCTAACATTGTGTACGTCCCCCCGCTCGAGCCCCCAGAACGGCTCTGACTCATCTGAAGGTGCCGCGTGGTATCAGGCACCAGGAAATGAGCAGCAGATCCTTTAAGTCCTGGAAGTTGCTAGGGTGAAGCCTCCGTGGATTAAAGGTGTTTATTCAGCACATCCCACAGATGCTTGATTGAGGTCTGGATTGAGATCTGGGGAATTTGGGAAGCAAAGTCGACGCATTGGATTCTTCGTCATGTTCCTCAAACCATTCCTGACCAGTTGCTGCAGTGTGGCAGAGAGAGTTATCCTGCTGAAGGAAGCCACTGCCATCAGGAGATACTGCTGCCATGTGTATATGGTCTGCAACGATGTTTTGGCGGTATGTGACCTGGAACATCCTTTATAATTCTAGTAATCTACCAACCAACCTAAATTACTGATTTCTGACCCACAGTTTACCATTGTTGTCGATTGATTCATTCTCCCCTGCCTGTTTTGTTCTTTCTCCATTCACTAAGTCTCTTGTCATTTCAAGCATCCCTTCTCCCGCCTGCCCTGTTTTGCACCCCGTCAATCACCCTAATCTTCCCCACCTACCTGCACACCTGCATCCACTTCCCTGATTAACCCTCTCAGTATTTATACCTCTGCTCGACTCTCCACCTTCTGTCAGATTGCCTCAGTGTCTCTTTCTGCCTGAGCTCCACAGCCTGTTTGCCTTACCTGCCTGTTTTGACCTTGTCTGAATCCTTTTTTTTTTTTTGCCGCCTGCCTTCGCTTTGTCTGTCTGCCAGCTTTTTTTTAAACTTTGTAAGAGCATCTTTCATTCTAGTGAACTCAGTTTCTACTTTTACCTGTCTTGTTTTGTATTGTGCCTTTCGGTCCTCAGAGATATTATTAAAAGCTTCTATAATAATATGATACATTATTGTTGTTTTGACAGTTTGTTCCACTGACCCAAAGTGGTCAAACAAAACCTATTAATACCGCTTTAAAACAAAACTGACTTAATTCTTGAAATAAATCAGGAAGGAGCAGTTTCCTCTGCGATTACACTGCCTCTGAAAGCACTTAAATTGCAATGGTATTTTAACACTATATACTTCCACTGAGAATCCCCACTATACTCTGAAAGGCTAAAAGTGAGTGAAAGCCAAATGCCCTTGAGCGTGGTAGATTGCCCCATTGTGTCCTGCCGTCTCCCATTTTTTTCCACTGGTGCAGCTTGATTTAAAGGTGCCAGGGGTCATCAAGTCCACATGACATCCAGCCCATGGTGATAAAAGGGCGAACTCTTTAACCGTGATTAGCAGCAGCACTAGATTACTTCAATTAGTGTGTAATCACCTCCGACATTAGAGGTGAACGGCCTGACGCCTGAGCGATTCTTAAATACCATCACTCTCACGCCCAGTGCTACCAATATCAATGATGGCCACAATTCCTTTCCTCCCTCTTCTGCGCGTTCCTCCCATTTTTTCAAATATCCTCCTTTAGGGCATTTCTGTCCTTTATAAAAGGGAGATCATATCCATACATGCCACTTACAGTACATCACTGTCTTCACATGTCATTTGCATTTTCCGTGTCAATGCTGCCATTTGGCAGTCACTTCTGGTTCATCGCAACAAAATGTCAAACTCTCTGACAACATAAAAGGTCACTAAAGAGCAGTTTAGGGACCGTGTTTTAATATCACCGCGACTGACTGCAATCTGGCATTATCAATAAAGCCAGATATAGCATTGATGGCGGTGTTCGTCCAGAGTGAGAGTAAATTTAAAGTGAATTAGGGATAATGAGGACTTACAAATGAGAGTTCGTATGACTGATGTGCTTCCCGTCTTTTGACGATTGGGATTGGGGTCACTGGCTTGGAGGCAGAAAAGTCAAAGCACAAGTGAAGGCTCCTTTTTTCACTTCTTTTTCCTCTTTCATCTGCTTGATTTTCTTTTTTGTCTCTTTGGACTGTGGATGATCATAGCCCACAGCTGCTAATTTCACAGTACACATGTGCAAGCATTCACAAGAGAGGAAACACGCAAGCATGCACGCACACAGACACACACACATGCACGCAATCCCACCTTAATTTTCCCCAAGATTGATTTAGTTTCGCAGAATAAAGGAATATATTTCAGCATGATTCAGCCTCATTACAACTGCTGCATGCGGATTGTAGCTTGCTGTTGCAGATGTACTTCCAATTTGAAAGCAACCAAAGGCTTTCTTTCTCTCCAGACACATATTATTATGTCATTTGGGTCAACTTGTGAATCACAAAGACTGAGAGGGAGGGACGAGGATAAACAGAAAAGCAAACAAGAAGCAAGTCTGATATTCAATTCTCCAATGACACATAATCTTCCTCAGCGAGGGATTGTTGTTTTTCCAGCAGGGGTTCATAGCAGCAACATCTATGAGCATGTCTTGGACCATCTCCTCCACATTACTTGCAAATTGGCGGCAGGAGGAACCCTGGGCGAAACATAAAGTGTCTTTGGAGACTTTAGCTTTCTCTCTCTCCGTCTCACTAATTGGTTATCTATCCTCATTTTATCCTTTTCTTTGGTATTCAGTGGATGAGCCTCTCTTACTTTGTCTTGGCCAAATAGCTCAGAATAAATCTTGGATGATAAGAGCAAAATATCTCTTCATCAATGCCACAATTTCATAGAACAAGTACAGTACTTCACCCCTGCAAAGTGAAGGGCAATATTTAAGAATGAAATAATATCCTGCTTTTGTCCCCGCACCTGCTTTATTAACTTCTTGAATCACCCCGGCTGTCATTTACAAGCAGACCAGGTCATTTATTCGTTAAAGCTGGTTTCA
Source organism: Chromis chromis (assembly GCA_900302755.1). Lineage (NCBI taxonomy): Eukaryota > Metazoa > Chordata > Actinopteri > Pomacentridae > Chromis > Chromis chromis. The sequence continues at coordinate 20,691 of OMNN01000046.1, read as the reverse complement.
ATTTGCTGCCTCGTACAATGTCACCAATGTCCTCTAATGACTATATCACAAGAGTTAACAGCTTAATTTACCAACAGCTCAGCCTCGTTGGTATGCAGAAGATCCTCTCTGCTCTCCCTTCTCATTAGTCAGACTACATGTGAATATATGACTCAGCTTGAAATAACTACACGTCATGACTGTGTCCAAAATGAGGCCCATTTATTACCCCACTGCTTTATTTCTTCCTTTTCACTGCTCTCTTAGTCCCTGCTGCTCCTATGCCTCTTTAAAGCTGTGACAAGGACTCAGAACTCACAAACAAAAGTCTACCTTTCAAGGATTATGCATTTGTTTGCCGTTGTACATGTGTGCTTTTATGTGTGCTATTGTGCCGCTGGCCTAAACACTGAGGTATTTAATCAAAAGCACTACAAATAAATAAAAAAAGCATAAAAATCTGATATTTTTCCATTTCAGGTAATGAACACATAAATGAAAAAGGTAAATTAGTAATGAGTGTAACTGATAAGCTTAAAGACTGAAACTAATATAATTCATGTATTTAATAACTTATTTAGCCCCTAATAAACAGACCACATTTAGTTAACTAAAAAAAGAAAAAGAAAAGTAACAGAAATGAAAGCAGATGCCACATTGGTAATGAGATTGTGGTTTACTAACTACAGTGAATATGAGATTAAAAAAATGCATTAAAATCTGGCTGGCTTAACATTTTCTTGGAAGAAAAGAAAATGGACTGGCCAGACACTCTGTTTTTTTCTTCTTAAAAAATATCTCTGCTCTACAGGTCTAATGCTCTAATTATATCGCACAAGAACAATATAAATCATACAAGAACAAATACAAACGTACAAAGCTGCAGTTCCAGCTTGATTTATATTTATGCTTTCCCTCTTCGTCAGCCTCCACCTCCGAGTTCAGTTTTGGCATTTGTTATCTTGATTATAGACTGGAGGATTATAATTGAATATTTATTGGTCTTTGTCCATGCACAACTCAACATTAATCATTTTTCTTCTAATCCAGCCTGGCTTTTATCTTCCCACATAAAGGAGAGTTAATCCCTAAATCCCTGTTTAGAGCACGCAGTCATTTCCCCAGCTCACTTGATAAAGTGCCATTGGCTAGTTTTGTCAGGTGATGATTGCGAGTCGGCAAGGTTAGGCACGATACTCAGAGGTATCGCTTTTGTTTCAATTTACATGCATGAGGTTGTTTAATGCACTGGTTTAAAATAAACTTGCAGACTGGGCTGTGTTTTACATTCTTATTCTACTCAGAATGCCTTTAAAGCACTGCGCTTCACAGAAGTCTAGTTAATCCTGCACATATATCTGGTTTTGGGGGATAATGACGCAACTCTTCATCTTCTTGCCTTCACACAGACTAACGTGAGCTCAAGGTCTGAATTTATGGATCATCCGAGGGTAGGAAATTAGTCCTTGCTGACCTAAAACTCCCAGGTTGGTGAACTTTCAGTCCCACTTGTAGGAACAGGAGTAACAGCAGTTTGTCAAATGCTCTTAATCAGGGAAAGCCACGCTGTCCCTCCAGGATTTAGGGGAGCTGCAACGATTTCCAAGGAGTTCCCAGCAGGATGAAAGAGATAACACAAGCATGCACCCACATAAGTGTATAGCTGTGGTAATATAAAATGCACAACAGCAAATTATAAAATAACAAGCTTCGCGTCATGATTGCCTTCATACCCCACGCTGGTAAACACTATGATTACACTAACCGTACCATTAAAGCTCCAGGATAATGCATATTTAACCTTATTTCCATTAATACATACTGATCAAGGTTGCCTGATCCTTGGTATTGTGATCAAAGATGTAAACAGATCATGAGGGAGACCGACAACAGTGCAAGACATTTGCTAAATTGTAACCGTCGCCAAGGTCAGTGGCATTTATATGGAATTTAAATACAGTAAACAAAATTAAACTGTCAAAATGCAGCGCTAGATTAAATTTAAAGCAGCGATTTCTATCTCAGTCTGCCTTTTTTTCAGCCACTGTTACAACAAATCTGTCTCATAAAAATGACGTTCCAAACAAATAAACTGCAGGAAACGATTGTAGTTTGAAAGAGTCCACATTATGGAGGTTGAAGGTGGAAGTCTACAGCAAATGGAGTATGAAAAGTGTTCATATGCAATTTGCAAGCATTATTCTGAGACTTAAGTTTCATGTTCACTCAGTGTTTACTTTCATTTTTAATAGGTCACATAAATATGTGGTTCATGGTTTAGAATGCAACCCTTTCACAATTTCTTTGACGCTTCTACTGCATTTCCTTGGTTACCAGGAAAATGAGTCCCATCTAATACATGATTTGTTTGTTTGTTGAAATAGAGTGAGAGTTAAGCAATAAAATCAATAACAAAGATATGCTGATTTGAAACATATTTGCAATACATCACAAACAAATGTAATACGAGAGAAAATGTGTTTCCCTCAAAGCGTAATTGAGAATGTGGATAGGTTGTATGAGAATGTATTTTTTTGGAGACAGGGATGTTTAATGCTATGCATCAACAGCACAAAGACCAAACAGACGGTCACAAAAAAACACACAGAGAATAACAGGACTTGTGCTAGACTTTACAGTACTGTACAGAGAAAAGAGCCTAATAGTTCTCCTTTCTTTCTCATGTAAAGTTGATAGAAACTCCTCTCTTCCAAAAAGATAACATGTCCACAGAATGGATCCTCAGTTTTGCAGCATATTTGTTAAGATGTGCTCCACTTGTGATTAAGCATGTCATAAATTCCACGTCTAGTTTTCCTACAGTTCCCACTGCTTTGTTATTTTTCGCAGACCAAAATTAGAATGAACTTATAACATCATCAATCAGCGCTGCCATCGGGATTTATGCCAGTGGTGGCACATTTTCCAAAGACAGAGGAAATAGGCTGGCTGGTGCGAACCATTTTGACTGCCCAGGTTCTTTCCCCCGAAGCAGATTCTATTTTATTCTGATTCATGTTGGCACTTTTTATTTTAGGTGCAGGGTGTGTCTTTCACAGCCCCGATTCTCTCATTCACTACACCCATGTAAGGTGTCTGCTCATTTCATCGTTGAGGGTTTTTCAGGCAATTCTGAGCTTTGAATGAGCTGTTCTGTAGATATCAATCACTCCAATAGTGCATCAAGTGAAATTCAAATTCAGACCTCAGGGGATTAAGGCCAATCCCTGAGCAAATTAAACAATTTTAAGGCCAAAACCAAAATAGGCAATAATGTGTAATATGATCATCTTTATCATTGTAGGCTGTTGACATTCATTAGTCCCTCTAACCAAGATAAATCGGACTCAAAATGAACCCGAGCCAATGAGGGTATGTGACTCAAATATGAAACTGAAATATGAAATATGAAACATACAAGTCTAATGCAAGCTTTTGTCCTGTACTTAGTTTCATGCTCTGTAAATATGGACCTACTATAGCTTGGACCATTCACTACAGGAGACTGATAATTTCACTTGATTAACAAACTAGTGAAGATGAACATCTGGCAGCAATTAACCTTCAGACCTGCATTCATTCCCATGGACCAGCATGCATCAGTGGAGCTGGGCTGAGCTCCAGTTCTCCAGAGCCCATTTCTTTCTCCAACAACTGCTTCACTTTATCACCATGCAGGCGGAGAGGTTGCAGTGAAGTCCGCATTCACCTGATAGTAGCGCTGGAGGTCAAAGGCCATTTTCACTGAAAGCAGGTCAGCACTCTAAAGAAAAAAAATCCCTGAATTACAATCCTGGAGAGAAATGTATTGATTGTAATCCATCTGCCTGTATCTTTATGAACCATAAACCTAAAGAAAGTGCACCAACAACCAGTCAGAAAAGTATCCACCAATTAGTCATACTGCGACTGAAATCAAGTTCTCGATAAATTCGTCTTTTCTGACCTTGCCTCCTGTTGCCATGGAGGATGATTTTGCACGGCTTGTACAAATCATCCAGGTCTCAACATTTAGTCTTGCCAGTTCAGAAATGCTGCGTGTGCATGGCACTCTGGGAGAAATAAACAACATCATAGAGGCTGCAATCTTTATCCACCTGATCCACTATTTTGTGGCCAAGGTTGCAGAGGTAACACAATCTTGAGAGTGTTCTGTGTATCAGTATACAGGTCTTTCTTGCGTGGGATGAAGCAAAAAAGGGAAAAAAAAGGAATGTAGGCTGCTCCACGTCTGTGTGTGGTGCATTCAACTGCTATTGTGAAGCTGTGGATATTCAAAACGTGTGAATCGACTGCTAAAAGCATCGGATTCACAAGCGAAATTATCATACGCTAACAATCACATGGAAAAATAATAACACATGGTTATTATCAATGAAAGGGACATAAAATTGGCATTGAAATGGCTGTGGCTCATCGCTGGAAAGGTGGATTTTCCTGACAGCAAATTAATGCATCACAGCACAACAAGTGTCAGCTATGCACACAGAGCAGCTTGGAGCAGACTTTCTCTGAGCAGCTTGCTAAACCAAATGGTATAAGAATGCAAAACAGCTCTCTGGTGCTCGAATATCTTCATAAAAGACAAAGAGAGTGAAGAAGGGAAAAAAGCAAATCCACCATTCTGTTAACACGTGTAGCGGAGTGGAGATGTGCTTTTACAGTATTACTGTATTTGTTTTTCGTGTCGCTTTGGTGAAAAAAAATGCAGTGTGTTTCCTCTGTGAATGCTGGTCGGTATTATCCATGCAGCAGTCGTATCCGGGAAAATAAGAAAACAGCACCAGCATCTTCAAACCCGCAGTTCTGGCTGTGTTCCAGTTCAAGCTGTGCCACCTATCAGCAAGAAAAGTAAAAGGAGCAGCACTGTATACTCACGTATACTCAATGCAGCGGAGTTACACTGAAGTACACTTACCTTGCAAACTGCTGGTGGTGGAAACTATTTTTATTCTTGAATGAGAGCAACAAGTATGATTCTGTCAACTGGGCACAGCATGTTCCATTTCATCCAGTGACCAAGGCTGAAAATGAAAAGCAGCGGCAGATAAAAAAATATGGCACAAAAAGTCATTATAAAGTTTCTGTAAGGTTAATTTTAATATACAAGTTTTAATTGCGGTTTTGATTTTGTCTTCTGTTTATTGTACCGTAAACAGCCCGATCTGCTTGTCAATTATTTTGCTATGCAGAAAAATAATTATTTAAATGGCTGAATTGCAAACTCATTGGCTATCATCAACAAATTGGTACATGTTCCAAGTAGGGATGCAAATTTTAAATAATTTCCATATGCAATTTTTGGCCAACAATAACTTCATTATTTTGTGAAATTAATATAATATAATGGAAAAAATGTATATCTGAAGAACATGTAAAGTAAACACCAGGTTACATGATAAATGAGCTGCAGTCTTCTTCTTCTTCTTCTTTTTTTTTTTTAAAGATTTATTTTTGGCCTTTTCATGCCTTTACTGTTAGAGAGGACAGGACAGTGGATAGAATCAGAAACAGGAGAGAGTGGGGAAGGACATGCGGTAAATGGCCGAGGTCAGACTTGAACCCGGCACAGCCGCTATGTCTCTGCATGTGGGCCACGCGACATAACCGCTAGGCTATCGGGGCGCCCAAGAGCTGCAGTCTTCTGTAATAAATAAAGTGAACTATACTATTAGTCTCTTCACAGCAGTTTGATATCAAAATAATCCTCATATCTCATCTACACAATGGAGTGACTTGTTCTCTGTAGTTAACGTTAGTCCAGCTGCTGGAAACAGCTGCTCAGCTGAAGCAGATGTCCACAAATACTGTTGCAGCAACTTTATCAGTCCAGGAAATCTGTCAGTATTTACTGCCACCTCTAAAATCTATTTATATTCAGAGCAGAGCATCACTGATACACTTCATCACAATAGTTTGAATGTTGTTGGAAGCATATAATGAGAGTCCTGCTGCTTCCAGCCTTTTGAAACCATTTGAAAATCCTAGTTTAGCGTTAGCATGAGCCCCAGGTAGCTAGTTAACTGGACAGCCCCCAGACAGCAGGAAGGTGTATTCGTTTCAATGCGATCCGTACGGGTGGTCAGCAAACACACCTGGAACTCCATCTCATTAAACAGAAAGAGGCTCCACCTAGTGGCTCAACCAGGTAATACATCAAATGCATTTTCTGACAGTTTAAACTGCATGCATTCTCTGCCTTATTGATTAATCTACTTTTAATCGACTTAAATTTAAATTATTACTGACAATTAATTAGTTAACAATTAGTCATTTACATCCCTAGCTCCTGGGTATAGATAAAATGGGTTTTAAAAAGTCTGACATCAACAAAAGATACTTCTATTTTTTTGCTTTTAATCTAGTCTAGTATTTTTTATTTTTTTTTAATAATTTGAAATCATAATAAATGGTTCAAAATTTAAAGTAAAATATCAGAAAAATGCAAATTAATTTGACCATTTCTAAGTATTTGGTTGCCCATTAACCTTTACTATAATGACAGCAGCACTTGAACTGTAAGGTGTGACAATGCTCCAAAGAGCTTCTTATGATGTCAGGAATGTTTGGCTTGCTCAGTCCCCAAGTGCCATCATAAATGTTGAATGAGGTTGAGGTCAGGTGACAGTAGACAAAAGTCCATGTCACTCAGCACTCTGTCTTCTTTGGTCTGCAGGCTGTTCCTGCACAGCTTTGAGGTGTGTTTGGGCTCATTATCCTGCTGCAGTATGAATAATTCTCCATAAAGATGCAAACCAGAGGTTGGAGTGTGTCTCTGAAGAATAGACTGTTACTTTTCCTTGGTCAGGGTGCAGTTAGTTCAGTTAAGGTGTCCAACTTTAGCTAAAGCAAAAGACTCCCAGACTTGAACTTTCCCACTACCATGTTTCACTGTGGGTTTGATACACTGCCGTATCATTCTCTCTCCTGTCCCTCCTCTTACATAAACCTTTTCAGTTATTGCCAGAAAACTTGGATTAATAAGTAAACAGGGCTTTTTTCCAGTCATCAATTGTAAAATGCTGGTTTGTCTTAGCCCATCCCAAGCATTTGACCTTGTTTCGCCTTCTGAGAAGTGCTTTAAAGACTGCTATTCGTCCCCTGAGACCGTAACTAGACAGCTTTCTTTTCACTGTGCTTGTGCTGATTGGAGTCTTGTCTTCTTTATTTAGCAAATTGTGTATCTGTGATAAAGCTGCTTTCCTATCTCTGAGTGAACAAAGCTTGATGTATTGATCTTCTGATGGTGTGCTCACTTTTTGTTTGCCTTATCGTGCTTTGGATGCAACTGATCCAGTTTCTGCAAAGTGTTCCAGAGTGCCATGCACTGCCCCTGTAGAAACCTTCAGTCTGGCAGTGATTTGAAGAAAGAGTCTCTTTGCTTAGAATAACAATCTGACTTCTGACACTTGCATTTAGTTCTGATGCCGTGTTTCCCACTATCACAATGCTACTTGATAAGCAATATTGTGCTGAAAAACTTGTGGCACAGATATATTCAAAACAGATAAGCAAGCCTCTGCTATCCATTTGACTGACATTTAAATAAGTGCGTCATTAAAAGGATGCAGCTCAAGGAAATCTGACCTTTTGTGCAAAGATGTTAACATGGTCACATAGCCACAAATTTGTTTAAAGTTGATCTCCTAAATCTCTTCATTAAAATAAGACAGATTTTCAATTTAGTCTCAGACTTCTGGACTGCCTATAAATGTAAACACTTTTCAAATTCAATTTACTTCAGACTAGTCATTAAAATGGTACAGATTTTTTTTTTATTCAGAGCTAGAAGATGCCCAGGACATTGGTTGGACCATTTAAGTAATTATTTTTCAAGCTGTACATCTAAATTTAATGCTGTAGGATTTGCACTGTATACATACATACTGTATAACAGACTGAATAGCAGTAAAGCCTGCTGAGGCTGATAATGACAGCTTGTTGATTTCACTGGAACATCCTGACAAGATTTCAAGGCCAAGTCACAGGCATCAGTTCAATTTTCCTTTTTGGAACTCTTTCCTGCCAGATGTAAAAATAGCTACTATGACTGGATGTCTTGAAAATATGTTCAAACACTCAGAGAGCACAGAATGTTTGCTGGGTTTCGACAGGCAATAAGCGCTGGGGCTTAAATGTTTGGTGATAATGATGGCACCTGAAAGAGACTTTAATTTAAAAGAAATTTAGAGAGTAATAAAATATAAAACAATTTACAAAAATCTTTTTAAAAAAATGTAACATTTATTGTTCTACAGCTACAGACTAACAAATAAAGGTCTAACACACATCACATGAAAGATGCAGATGCAATTAAATTAGATTAATGCAGTTGTTCCTTTCTTTGCCTGTAGGGGACAACATTAATATGTCAATGTCACTTCTAATAAAAAAAAGTTTAAACAAAAGTAGTTATTATCCAGTAGTTATGTAATTAGTTCAGATTAATTAAAACACACATATAGTGTAATGCCATGCTTCCAGTACCACATAGCCACTGTTATTCTTACCATTCAGGATAGTGTGATACAAGTGCGATGGGCATTGTAGTGCAAATTAGAATTTTATATCATAGCTACAGTCCTTTCATTATCCGGAAATCCTCCTGCCAAAATGTTGCTTCTGGACCATAAATCCTTGCACATAAGTCTGCTATCTCATCAGCGATAGCCTCTTTACAAGCTTTTGGTGAGTCCTGAGGATGAGTGTGGTGTAAAGTGTGGCACTCAGACGCTGATGTTGCTCCATTCATTGCTGGAGCTTCCACTGCCCCATTTGGGAGGCAGGTTAGCTGGTGAGATCTAAGATTTGTTGCCTTTGGAGAGTAAGATTAGCTTCTTTTTTTTTTTTCTTACAAAGTTGGCAATCAGTCTCATCTTTAGCCCTGTTAGAACAAGACGAGTATTGTTTGGGGACTTCCAGTAATGTGTAATAATTGTGGAGGTCATCTGGGATGTTAGATATAGAAATGTGCCACTTGTGTAATTTGCAAAGTAAAAATTCCACTGCAAATCATGTACCATATTTTGGCAAGCACAGAATTTTGGTTCCTTCTTATGGAAGCTGTGTTGGCAATTATATTAGCATTAACAAATGGAAGCAAATATAAATAGGTGCAAATTCAGGGGGCTCCCTGCTACACAACATGGAATCAAATCTATCAGAGGAGCGAAAAGGATGTTTAAATGGATGACATGCATGACAGCGATAAGCAACATCTTGCTGTCCATCAAGAGGCTCAACATGTGGCAACCTTATAATATATTATCTGGGCATGATGTCAGCAAATTCGAGTAAAACATAGACTTATTTTGTGCGAATGCACCATATGAAACACAGACACAGGGGGTCATTTCTAAATTACATGAGGTCCCCAGGTAATACTAATCCTGTGCAAATAGGGCTTTTGCCTGTAATTTGGTCATCTGATGTGTAGAATCTATGATACTGCCACACACTGCTTCTCTGATGCTTCAGTGTCATGATTTTATGATAAGGCTTTCCTCGCTACAGTCGTCTATTTTTATTTATTAGCTTACTTTGCTCATAAGTTGATACAGCAACAGGTCATGATGATAGTGAACGTTAAAGTGTGTGTGAAGCAATAAAAAATGCGTACATAGTTTGTCACATCATAGAAAGCTTAATGATTAAAAAATTGTCAAGTGTGTCAAATTAGGTTGGAAATTAATGAAAAAATAAGTAACATTATTTGCTCTGAAATTAGTCTGCTCAAGGCTCTGAATGAATACTTTCACACCAGCCCAAATGAGCTGTACTAAAAGTGCAAACTGGCTAGATGTGAAATCACAAACATGTAATGTATTGTTGTCACTTTGTGGCGGCGGACTAAGTTACCAACTAAAGTAAACTGTGCACAAAAGTAAACTTACACTCATCAGTGAGCATGTACTGCCGACAATAGCACCAGATGATAGTGGGATGAGAGGATGAAGGCCGAGGAGGGAGTTAATCGGTTCAGCCCCATTCATCAGTGCACATCATCCGTGAATCTCAGCAATGAAAGTTTGTAAAATTACCTGAGGTAAAATGGTCACTGCAGAGGTAGGTGATCCTCAGCTCTCCATCAGTGTTGCCCTTCACAAAATCAATCCACCTCCTCTTCACCTCTTGTGAAATTTAAAAAAGGAGAACAAGCTGTTCTGCACAATCTGGCATCCAGGGAAGATGCATTTGCTCGACGAAGGCATAGCTAGCTAGCAAACTATAGTAGATGTAGTAACGTGCAACTGAGTGGGAGAACCACGGATGCTAATGAGATAGATTTTTTTAGTTATAATGTTAGAGGTAGGGGTCATATGGCTATGACCCTTATGTATGGCTCCAGTACACCATTGAGACCTGATTTCTGGTCCTATCCTGAACACAAAAATGATGAAAAACAGTTTAACAGACTAACCCCAACATTAATAATAATAATAATTGATTACATAGTTTGCAGCCGAGTGTGAAGCGACCTGGATGAGAGTCAGCACCTCCAATTCTGAGACTATGGATTGATGCCTGAAGCAAATGTGTCTAAGTATCTCGGGATCTTGTCTTCCGAGGCTTAGCCTGAGCCTTAGAGATATGGTGAGAACCTTGGAGTAAAGTCGCTGCTCCTTTGTGGCAAAAAGAAGCCAGCTGAGGTGGTTCAGGCATCTGATTAAGATGCTGCCAGGATGCCTTCCTTTGGAGGTTTTCCAGGCACGTCCAACTGGGAAGAGACCCTTTAGTGGACCCAGAACTCGCTGGAGGGATTACATATCTCATCTAGACTGGGAACACTTTGGGAACTGGAAAACGTTGGGGAGAGGGAGGCTTGGAATGACCTGCTTAGTCTGTTGCCACTGAAACCGGTCCCCAGATATGTGGAAGAATATGGATGGATAGATGGATGGATGGATGGATAGACAGGCTTTTCTCCATATGTTTATAAAAGAGATTACATTCAGATAGGTATAATGTGTTTAGGAACAAATCTCTGAATTTCCTCTACACACAATTTAATAAAATCCTCTGGTGGAGCAAAAGGCAAAATACTTTAATGGTCTATTATGCTTATAGACTCTAACTTTTGAATTTGGACATTAAAGTATTTTTTATGTTTTAGCCTTATTTCCTCTCGTTAGCACAGGCTTATAGTGATAGTGACTGAACAGCTCTCTCTGTTGTAATCTGTGTTCTCCTAAATGCAACTAAGTTTGCAAATTACAAGCCACTTCCATTTGGTGCGCTGCATCAAACAATAATAATAATAATAATAATTAAAAGACCTTACCAGTTCCCCTTATGGAATTCATGCAAATAAGGGTCAGGCATTGCAATTGTGGATAACAGCAGGCTAATGGCTTCCAGTAGGCAAGGTAATAAATTCAGAAATCCAGTCACCTGCAGTTACTCTACAGGTAATCATATGGTTTTCTCCATTTAATTTCCAAAAACCAATTAGCTTTTCCCTTCCAGTACAGCAGCAGTTTACAAAATGCATTACACACAGGACAATAAATACTAAAGCGAACCCGCTCATTTTTCAGACTAAGTTGGTTTGACATACATCCACCTTTTCAAGTACACTTATTCTCTCTGGATGGAAAAGCATCTACTAGCAGATGGTCGTGGCAAATCTAAAAAATATACAATTTATCCGTGAGTTTGTCAACTTCCTGCTTTAGTGAGCAGGGCGTGGAAAATATCACAGCAAACAAATGGAATTATAAAGCAATTTCTCAAAATAAAGCTAAATCTCTGGCACGCTACATGGAAAGGAGGAAGAAAATACATATGATTTATTGTGACTCTTTAGATTTAGCCACCATTGATTAACTGTGTCCTTTTCTGGCACCACCTCAAACACTATGCCTAAATGATGATTAAAAAGAACCAGTGAAGAGTGTAAAAGAAGGTGAAATAAATATGTTCCAGTTAATTTGAATAGATGTAAATAACGTCAAAGTCTACGTTTTTGTTCTTTTTCCACTTCATTTACTCTATTGAAGGCAGCTGATGAATATTAAGTATGTTTACCCGGGTTCTTTTGTCAGCCGAGATGGCTTACTATAATGACACTGCCAAGATTGTGTTGTTGTATTAATTTGGCAAACAAAAGCTATTCATCAGTTGTTTTCTGTATCTATCAAACTGTTTAACACCCAGGTGGGAATTAGCCCCAAACAAAAAGCGATCAGATTTTCCCAGTTAGCAAGATGTTTTAGCCGCTCTCTCATTAACCTGATGTCATCATATTGTACAATTGCAAATAGACAAACAGCTGATTTCACATTATTCCCATCTCCCGCTGTCAACAAATAAAGATGAGAACAAGAAATGTTAATTTTTGTAAATGAGTTTTTTCAAATAGTTTACCACACTTTTCTTGTTCTACTCCATGCGAGAAAACTTTTAGAGACGCTTTAGCTTATAAATATGACTCTACATGGAGTCAAGTATTCACTATTGCCATGAGAAAATCCTTTGTTTTTCCTCTTAAATACTAAGATAAAAAAGTCTTTAAATATAAACTGGTATTTTACCTCATGGCAAAACTGGCGTATGTTGAGTTGTGTTAACATTCTCTGCCTCTCAAGGAGTATTCATTTGTTCCCCACAGTCTCACTCAGATATATCCTTATCCTTCTTATCCTCAGCAAATCAATACCTACCTCAGCTACTTTGGGAATCATCCATCCACACACATCAACTAAGAAGTGATGCTTCAGAGGCGAAAAGCTGAAATCCTTGGTGGAAATCTTTGCTTGCGTTAGCATCTTCAGGTATATCTCCGCGGTATTTGAGCTTTTACAGCGCAGTGAGGAAACAGTAACAAGGTAACTCATCCTCATCACTGCACACGTTGGCGATTAGGTGGAGTTCTATATACATGCTTCCTTAAAAGTGCAATATGGGAGATTCTGAATGTAAATAGAGTTTTAATATAAAAGCAAACAACTATCTGCTACTTAAACATATAGTGGAATAATGGTGTCCTTAACAGAGACTGAAGTTACACTCGCTCTGTGTGTGTCCTAATCCCAACTTCTCTGTTCTGATTTGACAACTGGTCTGGCAATGTCTTTGAAACTGTGGTCTTCCCTGATTAAGGCTGAAAGTGCAGTTCAGCAAAGAACCAAAGAATTTAAAAACAAAGCACTCCATATATGTTACTTACCTAATTTACGCATTTCATGTTAGTGGAGTGTGAGAGTCTCTCCTATTGTTTTGCGACTCTCCTCTTTTCCTTCTCCGCTTGTGTCTGTTTCGCTCTGGTCTGTTTGGGTCTATGTGAAGAACAGTCCATCCACGAGTGAACCAGGTCTGTTCATCAACTGGTCCCAGCTGTGTGTGGACCTGAAGTGACAGATGAGACAGGTGAAATGAATTAACATCACGTTATGGCCATTCATTGTGTTTTACGATACTAGTGTGACCTTATGGTACATGTCCACAGGATCCGTCACTTCACCACTTCCCATTCATTGTCTATGTGACACGCCCCACAATGCATTCTGGTAGCATCACGTCGTGTTTTGAGAGACGGGAGGTTATGTCGCCCGCTCGTCATTTGTGTAAAGTTGAGGTTTCGGCTACTTTACGCAAATGAGGAGCGTCAAGCGGTGGTCTGACGCCTCACAAAACCTTAGTGAAACTTAAATTAACTGTTGTTAGTCTAAAATGAGGACAGATTCAACTGCATAGCTTATTTCTCGCCTCAGATGTTCTCAGAAACACATTTTGGCTAACTGTTTTGGAAATAAAACAGAAAGTTTCGGAGTGAGCTGCCATGTTAATCCAGTTTTATATCCAATAACAGCCAGTCTCCAATTGAAGCGTCGTCCAATCAGATGCAACCAATGTTTGATAACGCAAAGGGGTGATTCCTGTGTTGATTCCTGTTGATTAGCATCAAGCGTCCAATGTTGAGAAGCGACGCAATGCCTCACATGCAAAAACACAACTGTGGACATGCACCATAATAGTTGTGCATTGATTATTTTTTCTCGGCTCTCATGTACACATTTGTGGCTGTAAATAAAGCGCGAAGAGATGGAGAGGCGACCATTTAGTGCATTACATTAAATATATAGTGAAATATTATATCTTAAAATAGATGAAAATAGGTGAAAAAGATAAATTGTATCTTAGTCTCACGACTAACCCATCGTGAGACAGGTTAGTTTTACCCTACTGATGATGTGTTGTTGTAATAGTAATCTATATATATATATATATATATAGTGACATCCAGTGGCTCTGAATGTCGGGTCTGCACATTTAAAGCTGTTAATGAATGTTTCCTTTTAATGCAGCCGGTGAATTTCTCCAAAGGAAACACTTCGAGCACACTACCAAATCAAATATCAAACATTTAAATCAGTCTTTTCTGTCATTATAAATTAATTTCCTCAAGTGTTGCCCAATGTCTTGGAGGATAATTATTAAAAGTGCATTTAATGGAGGTCAGTGAGGTTGGTTCAAGCCATTAATCTAATTATGTGTCATAAATCATATTGTACATGTTTACATTTGACATTTCTTTGCACTTAACAGTGCAGTAATATCTTTCCCTGCTTCCTGTAATCATCAGTGCATGAATATTGATGTGGTATCTCTCCAGGCACTTCATCTAAAATGAATGAAGACGGGCCTCCAGCTCACACAGATCTGCACAAACACGGCATGCTCATTAAAGACCAATTGTATAATAATGTGCACCTGTCTGGAGAAATGAAAGGTACCTTTCGTTCGCTGCACTGAGATCCTAAATTAGTTATTAAAATATATATATATATATATATTTTGCTGTTTTATGTGAGGTGACTACGTCTGTTATGTCTAGTTTTACGGGAGGGAATAACAATATATTTACTGACAAATGATTAAACTTGAAGGTGGTGAAAAAAAATCCCTGCGATCAAATGAGCTCTACTTTTTACATGATGACAAATCAATTTCATTACATTATGTAAGATTTTACTCTAACATTTATGACATTTAACCATTATGTCTAGTGCGATGGAGAATAAATTCAGGTTTCAAAGTTCTGCGAATGTTATTGTATGGTTTTATATTTACAAGACATTGGAGGAGAGGGTTTTAATTTGCCATTTTACAGTGAAATATGATTTTCACTGGAATCACAGGCAAAAATTTAAGCTGCGAGCCGCCGAGCCCAGATGGGTCAGGTCACATGACTGGCTTGCACATCTCATATGCTAATTTTGCATATTGCAAAGGGAGTTAGGGCCTAAGATCTGAACCTGGCAATCTGAAAGCAAACCGAGAGCTAATTTGAGTGTACCCAGCCAAATGAGTTACATCATACTGGAGTCTGTTTGTTAGCAAAAGTAACGTCATTAGGCTTTTATATTAACTTTTTTGTGTCAGACACTGACAAATATTCCTTTTTGACAGTACTAGCAAGGGGATATTTTTAGAACTTCAATGACTACCAGAAGGCAAACCTGTCATACTTCATTATCACTTACTTTCTTCTTAATTGGTATATCTATAGGACGCATGTGGCTTCATGGATTTTACAGGTTAATTCCTATACCACTAAACCACGTTCTTAATTATGTTTTGAGGGAGATTTTCTGTCATAACATTTGTGACTATTATCATAAAAATGCCCATGTAGTTTTAACGCCTAATCTTAACCAAGCTTCTAACAAGTAGTTATAGTTGTCAACTTAAGAATTACATTTTCATAAACCTTGCCGTTTAGTTTTGGTGCCTAATTCTAACCGAACAGTGAGTGAAAACAAAACTTAAGTCAAGGAATAACGGTCTCCTGCTGTCTTGAGTGAAGGTCCTGTTGCTACCTCCATCCTCCCCTCCTAGTTCTTTATGTGTGGTTCTTCTGGGGAGAAAATACATTTTGTGACAAAGCAAACTTAAAAACATGCCACGGAGCTATATGCATTTCAAAATCATACATTTCCATTTGAAAAATCCCAAAACATATGAATTTCCTGTCTACTTATTTGTGGATTTAGGGTTAGCAAGGGCAATTAAGGTAATTTAAGAAGTTGTCAGCCTTACCAGGAAACAAGAGGCATAACCCTCCATTTGGGGGCATAACTGTACACTATAAAGCCTTATATCACTGTCCACAAAAACTCAAATGTTTGAAGCAATCAAAGGAAAAAGGGGAAGAAAGCTTTGAGCTGGCTGCGGTTGCTTCATGACAATGTGTCAGTCCACAGGTGACAGGAGCAGCCAAATGTGACTTTGAGCAGTTGCCCCATGAACCTTACTCACCCGACCTGCACTGTCTGACTTTTATCTGTTTCCCTGAAATCAGACTTTCGCAGTTGCCATTTTGAGAGTGATGATGAGGTCATGCATGCTGTTGAGGAGAATCTGGAGACTCAAGATGTGACTTTCTTCCGTGAAGGGAAGCAAAAGCTTTGAACACTGGTGGACCAAGTGCATGGAAGGTAAAGAAGACTATGTTGAAAAATAATGCAAGAACAATCTTCCTCCTGTGATGTTTTCTGGTGAGGCTGAGAACTTTTGGAAGTACCATTGTAATTGGAAGATACCACAGCTTGGATAGGAATCACAACAGATGTGCATCATATGAATATGATGTATTGTTATTTCATACTGTATATGTGTCTGAATCCGAATCATTTAATGAATATTTGACATGAACATCCTTTTTTGGAAGGTGGGAGCCATGAAAACCAGATACTTTTAAACTCTCTCTGCCCTTTTGTCTTATCTGAGCAGAATATGTGTAAGTATTGTGTTTGTCTGTTCCACCAAAGTGGGTGATGATGCTCGTGCAAACCTCTGATTTATTCAAAACAACACACTAATGCTGCTTCCAGTGAAGTAGAGCATCTATTCCTGTTTGCTGGAGGGTTATTTTCCAGAAAAGAGATGCCTGCTCATACAGTAGGTGTTAACAATGGCAAATGCAAAAGCTTTTATGAACACTGTATAATGTACATGTATAATGTACAACTCGCACTTTGGGCGCTAGTCTTGGATACTCTTCAGAGGATGGCTCTCCTCTGAATACACAGCATCCTACCAAGGACCTCTGTAATTTGGCATAATAGACAGATGTAATATTACAGACTTGTGTTATTTTATTGCAGAAATACAACTGCAACATACATTTGGAGAAGCTGATTCAATTTTGTGTTCTCTCAAAAAAGGTGACACAGGAACACTTATTATTTCTTATAGCTTTCAGGGAGCACTCAGCTACACGACTGAACCAATAACTAAGCCCCAGCATTTTGAGATTACACCAGCAACTCTACAGCCTGTGTTCACTGTGTGCATAGTGACTGATAGAAATCCAAATTTCTGCATCAGTAAGTAATGCAAGTCATGTGTGTTGCTGCATCTGCTCTGTTGACGTCCTGCTCTTTGAAGCTCGCCGAGTACAGGCTGCACCAAAAGGCTATTCTTCCTTTATTGCGCTGCTTATCACTTTCATTTTTTGGCTTGGAGACTTTCCAAAGAGCTAATTCTTTTTTCTAGATGGCTGAAGGCAGTCAAGCCAATCCTGTGGAGCAGCTTCTGCCATGCTGCACTGCACCTACTACAATCCAAATAGGGTCATGACTAGAGGGTATCTGCATGCTGTTGAAGTGACATTCCCCTCTGCAGAGTTGGTGCGTGTTGTATGATCTGGGCAGCTGTCTGATGTCAATATTACTAGAGGCCAGTGCACAGGATGTCATAATGAACAGCGTGAATGAGCTACAGCCACCGTAATTAGTTGTTTTCTCAAGCTAGATCCACCATTAATTACATAACAGTCTTTACTTCTCCATATGTGGGAAAGAAACATTGATTTAATCCCAGTTACTCTGGATATGATATTAAAGGCAGTTTTAGCTCTGCTTTAAAATTCATATAAGCAATAACATTAAATATACACTTTGGGGAGGACTGTGTCAAGCTGGTTTGTATTTGAACTTGAAGTTTGGTTTGTGGTTTTTACAGCCTCTGACTACTGCATCCTGCATTTAACATCACAGCCAGTGGTGAGGCAGAAAAAATGTCTTGGCATTGAAGTATTAATGATGAATGTGGAAGCTGAAGGTAAGTTAAATGAAGGCATAACAAAGAAAATTCTCAATATGCCTGTGTAATTGACTGTTCGCTAATCCTCTTCCCCAAACAGCGATTGTCCAATTCTTGCTTAGCAAACACAACTTGGCACAGCAGGACTGTGCAGCTTTGGATTTCCCTACATGTTAAAGCTGTGTGCATGGGGCTATAGTAAGAGAGAAACAGAAAAGGGAATGGATTGCATAGACAATAAAAGAGCAGGGATTAAACAGTATGCGTGTCCGCTGTAATGTAACCTACAGTGCAAAGCTTTACCAGCTGACTAGCTTTCTAACTATAGTCAGTACCTTCTTCAATTGCCAAGCCCCATATCATCAGTTGGTTTCATTCTTATGTGAGGTTAAAGGTTACATTAGACAAAGTCTCATTGAAGACTGACAATTTCACTGTGTAGGAGCCAAGATACTAGTGTATCAGAGAGTTGGGTAAAATTAATGGCTCTGTACTGCTCCGTTTGATTTAAGGAAGCTTATGTTCCACCATCTGCCAAGCCTACCAGTAAGTACTCATTCTCAAAGCCCTTTGTCTTATCTACAGTATATAACAGAAATGATTACATCCCTGAGCAACTAGACTTCAATCTCAAAAGATTCAGAATTGCATCACTTCTGATAATTGCATTATGTCGGAAAGTTGGAAAGTAAAGTATTTTATCTTGTGAACAATCAACAGCAAATACTTTAGAAAACCAAATTGAAAATACAGGCCCTGAAGTAGAAACTCAATGCAACAAAAGTAAATACATTTTTGATCACTGACACATAAGCTAGAAAACCTGTGATCACTGGAATAAAATTGAGCACACCTGTGATTTCCACTTAGCCTGATTGCATGAACATGGTTATAAAATGACCTGTGAACATAAAAACTTGCTCAACTTTGGATCTTTAAGCTGTGTTACTCTAAGTCTACATCTTGGCTGCACATGGCAGACACACACTGGCCAGGACTGCCACAGTGGATGCACAGTCCCGACAGTGAAACACAGATGTTGATATGGGGCTGCATGAGTGCAAACGCTGTTGGGGGAGATGACATTTATAGATGGCCCCATGAATGTCTGTGGATATACCAAAATACTGGCTGACAAGATGACTCCCAGTCTCCATGAGCTTGGCCAAAGATGAATATTTCAACATGATAACGACTGACAGCACACTGCCAAAATCATGCAAGAGTTTCTACTGTGAGAAAAAGTGAAAACTATGAACTGACCAAGTATGTTGCCTCACTTGAATCCAATAGAACCTCTTTGGGGTATTTTATAGAGAAGGGTAGAGGACCACAGCCCCTCCAGCAAAGTGTGGTTGAAAAAAAAAACTGTAAAACCTCTTTCAAGAAAAAAATGTGTGCTACATTGGTCTCCTCCATGCTGTGGAGGATTGAGTGCTGCTGTAGTGCTTGCACAAGTGCTTTTCTATAGTAGGCATATAAATAGGATATGACAGAACTAAATAACATTTTATTTGCATTTTGATTTACAATAGTGTGGCTGACTAGCTTTAGCCATTGAGACATTGGAACAATGCAGCTCCATGTGTCTTCTACATAAATTATCAATGGATGCTGACTTATTGTCTGACACCTGGTGCTCAGTATTAGCATTTGCTAATTGGCAGTAGCATAGTGACAAAGACTGATGGTCATCACCTAGGTAAGACAAACCAGCTTTTGTTTAGCTCTTTATGCATTCAAAGGTCCTCCGTTTCAAAAATTGCTATAAATTCTGTGTGAGAAACCTGCTGCTGTTATTATCGTTAACTGCATAATGTGCCGACATGCGTAGCAACAGTAGCTAAGGGGTGGCGGGACCTAGCAAAGGCTTAATTATGTGTGTTGGATCTGAACATTTTTGGCTTTGTGAGTGCTAATGGAAATGTCAGCGGGACACCATGGCTTTATTTAAAATTTACTTCAGATTTAAGTATGGTGTGAAGGTGAGTATGATGTTAATGTGTAATGAAACTATAAAGAGGAATGGACAGTTGTGATAACTAACTGAATTCAATGCTGAGTATCACTCCCACCGCAGTCATACAGAACAGCTCGTCTCTTGACAAAGTTTAGAAACTGCAGATGCGCTTTGCCACTGTTGCATGGTTCCCTATGGTTTAACAATGTGGTAACCTGGCAACAGTAAAACAGGGAGCAAACAAAACATCACTTCAAAGTGCAGACACCCTACAGCCATGAGCCCTTAACAGTCTGCAGCATAATGTTCATCCTTCTTTTCCCTAACACATAAAATCTCTCGTCCTAGTGTTGCTGTTGTGTTGCGAGAAGATTTTCAGTGGCGGATACAACCACATCAGGAGGGGCGAGATGAGTGGGAGTTTCACACTGCCTTTTCTTTCCCTTTGTGAATAATGATGACACTCAAACAACTGTCCAAAAAGGCTAAAAATGGTACCGACATTTTTCTTCTTTAATCTCTTCCTGCAAATTGTCAAAGTATCATTGCATCTGGTTTAAACAGTGATCAAAAGTGGTCGACCTGAGTTTGCACTGAAAGAGTAGTAAGCTGGAACATGGCTGCATTGCTTATAGGCAGAGGAGTACCAGCCACATCACAGCACAGGGCGCTGCACTTTATTCTGTACTGCAGAGAAGCATGGG
>OMNN01000043.1:14276-35130 GCA_900302755.1 Chromis chromis | reverse complement strand
AAAAGCATGAAATAAAATCTTAGAAATAAAACATAGATTAAGCAATAAAACCAACATGAAATTTTAAGATAATAAAACAAAGAAATTAAAACAAGGATAAAGGAGAGATCAATAAAATCACTTTAAAAGTTACAGAGCACTGCTGGTATTAAGATAATCAATTAAAAGCAATGGTAAATAAAAAGGTCTTTAATCTGGCTTTAAAGGAGCTAAGAGTTTCAGCAGACCTGCAGTTTGCTCAGTGTAAACACTACATGCAGTTCATTACAGTTCAGACAAAAAAGTCCCTGAATTTTTGTCGCCTGACTGGTGGTTGCAGCTGAGTCACAAATGGCTTTGCGGTTGTGTCGAGGAGCACCGAATCTTTAGTTTTTGACCAAATGTGGTTAATGCACATGGTTTGTTTTTGGTGTATTTATAAATGAGATGTGAATTTGATGATGCATCACAATTTTATCCCTAAATTTAGTTAAAACTGACGGGTGTTCAGTAATTCTTTGTTTTTTAGTACAGTTTCTGTCTCTGATAAATGGTGTCATTTTGGTGATTTAAAAAAAAAAGATAACTTTCAATTGCACCAGCTGGTTTTGGGGTTAAGGGGGTTAAATAATGCTGTAGATTGACGCTGTAATTTAATTAGATTTAATTTGAGCAGGTTGAAACTTTCAGGGGCTTGTTTGACAGTTCCAGTTTTGATGGTATCTCATGTGGTAATGCTCCATCACATGTTTTAAATCTATTACACAGTGAATATTGAACTGAAGCTTGACTTAAAACATTATATTACAAATCAAATGACAGTATCTGTGAGAAAAATTGCATATATTCCCCAGATCATTCAGCCCTATAGTGTACTATTTATCATAAACATTCACAGTGCTCTCAGGGACAGCAACTGGTGTGTTTGTGTATTAGTGTGACTGATACCAGGTCAGGTTAGTCAGCAGACAGTCTGTGTATCACTGTCTTATAATGTCTCATCAACTGTCAGCTCACACAGCCTTTTAAGGTCAATATGTGGCCAAGGCGTGTCCTGTGCTTCTCCACTGACCTGAATTTAGATGAGTTTATTATTCCGGATGCTAGTTCACATCCTCCTGGAGCTGAATTCATCCTAAATAGTCCGGAACTGACAAAGACCAGAAAAACGGAGAGTAACACAGGAAAAGGAGCTTCTCATCCAAGTGTGCTCTTACTAAAGGCACTTATATTTAGTCATCTCATGGTCACTAGCAAGATTCGTTTAAAAACAGATGCAGCTAAGAATGATTTATGCTAATGGGAAGTATAATATGCTGCTGAGTTTATCACTTTTTCCCTGCCTTGATGTACATTCACAATCAATCCGCTGTGTTTGCTGTTAAGGACAATCTGTAAGAACATCATCATCCCACTGGGCCCTATCTCTACTGTGATATACAACGTCATCACTTTACCTCCCGCTACCTCTCCTGCTCCCTCTGTCTCCTCTTCCTCTCCTCCATCCTGCAGCCAGTGCTGCATTCCTGCTGCAGTAATCCACTCTGGCAGCTACCTGCTCTGCATTCTGTGGAGTCACTCCCCTTGTGTGGGTCTCTCTCTCCTCCTTGTCTGTTTGTTTCTCTGCACTCTCTCAGTCTTCCATTGCTTACCTCGCATTATTACGCACATTTTGTTCTGCACATTTGTTTTGTCTCAGCGTTTCTACCGCCGCTGCTCTCCCTCTCTCTCTCTCTCTCTCTCTCTTTCTTCCCCATCAGAGAGCCACTGAGGTCTCCATTCACCCGCAGCAGGCTGCTAATGCCAAGGCTCAGGCTGATGAATCACTGCCAAGCTCTGCCAAGCAAACTCTGTGCGTGTGTGTGTGTGTGTGTGTGCCCTGTGCTGGGATAGGAAAGCAGTGAATGAGCAGGATGTCAAGCAGCCAGGCAGAAGGTGGAAGGGCTGTGCTTTAAGAGCTATTGATGTGTCTATGACGGTGTTTGTGGGCTACCTATCGGGGGGGTTAGCCTTGTAAAATGCCCAATCCATCATCGCGGCAGAGTTTGATGATCAGCTGTCATCCCCTCTTCTCTTAGAGACAAAGGAAAGAACATATAAAAGCAGCAGGAAAGCAGGGGAATTAGGATGAAGGTCAAGGGAAGGAAACTGAGGGAATGCAGCAGCTGAAATGTGGACAGGATGATATTTAGAGGTCACATGAAAGGGGACGAGATGGATGGTAAAGGAGGCAGGTAGAGAAGGTGATGACAGAAAAGAATGAATAGTAATAAGATGCTGTTGTTGTCCCTGACCTTTTCTGGATGAAATGGCAAAATATACAGTTGCTGACCTTCTGTTTTGGTTTTGTACTTGAGTAATTTGTTTTGCTACCCTATCATTATTACATTCATCTGGCATTTTCTTTCTCTGCATCGAGTTTAATACACAATTTCCATAGCCAGGCTTCCATAACAAATTTTTATATGCATTTTGAAGCATTGCATTAGAAAAAGTTAGTGAAAATGGCAGATATTAAAAAAACATCCCTAAGTTAAAAATAGAAAACACTTTTATGCTCACTTGAGATAGTTTTTGGCTTTTAAAAAAAAGATTTAATGTGCATAATGGAGGATGGAAACAGCTTTACTGAATAGGTTTTGACACAGCGAGCATTTAAATCACATGACAGAGTAACTGTTTATGCTTCTTTTGTTTTCTTCGCCTCCAGACAGCATGAAATTTGGTCAAAAGCAGCGGAAATAAAAGAATAATTACAGCTTGCCTGATTGGAAACAATTCCTTCAGATTTCCACTCATTTTTCTCTTCATGGCTAAAGTTTTGTTTGTCCCTTCTTCAGGGTTTTTTAGTGGTTGGCATATACCTTCACCTTCTGACGACACTAAGCAGCCCAGCTTATTAATTCTAAACTGGTAATTCATTTCTTCTCTATTTTTGATTTTGTACATTTTTGCAACATTTCAAAAGTTCAAATTCACTCGATAATCCCATGGAAACAGACTTTTGTGTGAGTTCTTTCTTATTCCTACACTCTCACGTTAGTATGTTGACAATGGATTTGAGCATTTTTATCCCAGATCTCACCTCAACAACCTGAAAATGCATTTGTGTGCTGCTCTCTGTAGCCCCTGGTGCAGAGTTAAATTTTTCTCTGTATGTCTACAGACTCTCTGCTAGTGACACAGTGTGGCTCTGTTATCATGTAACTGTAAATGAAGCAACACGTTTTGTAAGTATCCATTTAATAGTGTGACTATTAATTAGTCAAGACTCATTTCACAATCGCAAGTAAAGCCAGAAAGTAATGCAGACCAGTACTAAGGCTGCACATTCCTCAAAATTCAGTTCTGCATCTACATACAGAGAACAACAATTAAAAGATACAAAATGTTTAAAAAAAATGCGAAATTTGAAAAGAATCCAATAATAAATAAAGCACCAACTGTGTGCGTAATCAAACAATGAATCACTTGTTCTCTGGTCTAACTCCTCAACAGATATTACTCAAACATTTCGGGTTTTTTTTTTTAGATATCCTGCCAACTCAAACTGAAGAAGAGACAAACAAACAGAAGACATCACCTCTGTAGGTGAAATGAATGAATAAGTACGTAAAAGGCTCAATTATTTGACTGTCATTCCCATGTCCTCATCAGTGTAGCTCTCACTCCACTTTTGTCTGTCTGCCTCACCTCATTCTTTCTCAGCCTGACTCATACAGACGTCCACAGACTGCTGGCTCTCTAGTGTTGACTCTAACAAGTGTCATCATGTTGTGATGTTTTCATGTTCTCTTATCAGTGTGAAATAGCGACACACACACACATTCCTTTCGGAGCAGTTCATCACCACAGACAACTTCACAATTCAGCAGGCACTCAGTCACTTGTGTAAGTATTTTAGCTGACGTCTGCTCAAAGTGTTGCAGCTGTTAAGCATAGTTTTAAATAGGTAACTAGTGCTGACCACCACTATCAAACAAGTGTGTAGAGAAATTACTATTATTTGGGAACATAACAAATGAAGACGAATAGTAAAAGTAATGATATTTGGTGGTTTGGACTATTTTAGAAAAGGTAAGTTACTATACTCAGTTACTATAAGGAGTCATGTTAAATAAACATTTAATATAACTTTTTCTTCTTGACTTATATTCATCTTTGAGGCCCATGTTACTATGTGAGAGCTGATCAAATCCAATAGTTATGTACCAGCTAAATTTCACTTATATAAACACACAAAATATGCCTTTGGTTTAGGATTTCTTAAACTCCCTCCCCAGTCATTTATGTATTGCCAAAAAACTCATCTTTGTGTATCAAAGTTACATATTTTGAAGTTTCTTTTCCATGAAAAGAATCCCCTCCTGCCTTAAAATGGCTTAGATGCAACTCTACACTGTTGCTTCCTCTAGAAAGTACAGACCTATGAAGTCTTTCTCCACTCACCCTTACACTGCTCACTGTAGCTCGAGCACACCAGCTCAGTCATGACTCTGCACTACACAATGAACACTGGAAACCCTATTCTGGAAAGCCCCCACACGCAGGTTGACAGGATCGGTTCCTCCGGTTTGTTAAAAATGAAACCTTGGAAATTTGGATCGGTGTTGTTGAGACGTTGCAGTTTCGAGGAAGAAATGCTCAGTTATAGTGTTGACTTCTTATTTTGCTCATGATTAATAATAACAACGCCAGATTCACATGTTGACAAGGTTTAATAAGCTTTTTAGATGTCGACATTTTACAGGGCTTTCCGGTGGACAGACTACATGATACTAAATAAATTATTCTTATATTTTTTTTTAACAGATTCTTGATAAAATAAGTTAATTTTAAAATGTGCTTCATCAACTCTGATGCACCCACTTTCTCTGTCTGCAGTTCAGGGTCTGACACCAACATTTTAATTTTTACCGAAAAATACATTGATTCCAAATATTGGTTTATTAGTGTCCTAATTACTAGTAATCAGTATCAGTTTTGATCTTGAAAAAAACTCATATCGGTTGACCCTGAGTAATAATTTTTTTTAAATGTCCTTGTATAGCACTTCCATAGCATTTTCTATATTTGCCAGCTAACATATACACACTGTCTATATTGATTTGCCTTTCAGTGTCGTCAATGGCCTGATCAATGTTTTAAATTGGTTTAACTTAGCTGTGCATTCAGGATTTGCTAGTTTGTGGTCTAAGAAACATATCCGTCTTTGTCTCTGTGGTCTGATTATGCTATTTTATCATGCTAATGTCATAATATAGATTAACAGTTACGTCTCCAATGGAGTCTTCCTGTCTATCACTTCACAACTGGGACTTCCCGTGGTTTCATCCACAAGACAACAGTCCACATACAGACAAACCAAAAGAAACTGCTGACCATTAAAATCTGAACTTCTCAATGTCAGAATTTAGCACCATGACAAATATTTATTAGACAACATTTTATTGTCTTTCCTATATTTGAAGTACCCATGTGTTTTTTGTTATCTGTACAACGACCGCTATTATTTAGCAACAAAGAAAAAAGATTTTTATTTTCCACATTCCAGCCAGTTCAGCTCAGTTCAAAAATACCACAATCTGCTTTCCTAATCAGGGCCTCACTCCTGTTTGCCCCGGTGTCTCTTGTGGAGTGTTTTACATGTTTACAGTGTCAGTGACCTCTGACTTCCAAACACAGGGGCCAGCAGGCTGAGGACATGCCGGATTAGAAGGGGGAAGTATTTCATGGAAACCTGATGGCAAGTCACAAGGGAGATAAATGTGGGTGTTTACATCAAAAACAAAAGTATTGCCAAACTTGTGCTAGTCTGAAGTACACATGCAAGTGTTTATACACACAGCCCCGCACATATTCACATATATCTTTAACTGTGCCTGTATTTACATTTATAGTTGTTGTCTTAAATAGTTATGTCTTTTAAATAACAGTATGTGAGTGGATTTTAGTTATTGTGTCACCATGTGTCAATATGGCTGGTGGAAATCTCCATATATAGTATGTATGTGTGTAAACTATAGACCCATAGAATACTGAAAACTGAACATTTGTCATCTTTGTAGCAATTACTTTACCTAAAACTGAATACTTGCAGACATGTTACCTAATCCAAAGTGAATGGACTGACAGAAAAAGAGTTGCATTATGCAGTGCTCTGCCTGAATGCCTTAGAGTGGCTCCTCATCACAACACTCCAGACTCTTCACATTTGATTGCAGCTTTTCCCCATCAGTAGTAGAGGTCATCACCAGTCTAAAATCTGGACTGTGAACAATTGTAGAACACTTGATTGTTTTTCCTGCAAGATAAAAACCCACTATGTAATCAGAGCTGATAGCAAGTTGATTAGGATCCTCTATTAGACGTACTGACACACAAACCAGACATTGAAATTTTCAGACTGAGATGGATATGAGAGAAAAAAATTAAGAAACTGTTGTTTTAGATCTTTTTTTGGTTGTTTTTTTTGTCGAATATATTTTTTAATGAGAATTTCCTGCAATTTGTCAAAGCTTTGTGGCCAGGGGGTCAAAAATAATCTCATTACTTGGGCTTTGATTTTGTTTCGGTTGGTCATGTACTTCCCATTTTCTGTAACCTGGCGTGCACATTGTAGCTGATGCATACACAAAATAGATGAGCTGGAGGCACGAGTCTGTGAGCAGGTCTGTCTCTGCCGGCATCTCTACAATCCACCAGTGTGAAAACATTGGGATGCACAGATGGCACAGGAATTCTGAAGGGAGATCTATTGCTATTCCATCGATGTAGAGTCTATTTTTCTCAGCAGTGACACCCATCATGTAGGAGAAGACTGCAGCGAGTTAGTCATGAGTATATACAGTTATGGTTGACGTCACCTTTGACGTGTGCAATGACCAATGCTAAAACATAACAGCAGTTTTAGACCTGCGAAAACTAATTTAGACCCGTCAGTTCCCTGGCTGGATGTTAGCAGTAACAGGTAATTGTAGCAAGTTAGTTGACATTTTTCTGAATCCTCCATGCCTGCATTTCTATGATATTCTGTGTTGCTTCAGATCTCCGTGGCTGCAGATCTGCCTCAGGACAAGCAAGCTACTGACTGGCTAGTATTTTCGGGTGCTGCTGTTTTAAATAGAGCATCTAATATCCAGACTCCACTCTGCTTCTTCGTTCCTGCAACAGTGACTTGTAGATGAAATCCTGCATGCAGCGCCGATTTTCTGTTGAAGAACATGCTCTAATTTACTGTTCAGCCACTAAGATTAGGAGCGGAGCCAACGAGCTCTGGGGGCTTTGAGTTTGATTCCACCTCTTCAAAGTCACGTCTATAATCAGGCCATAAACAGAGAAGCCAAAAATTTAGTGCATGTGTAGAACCGTCATACTCTTCCAAGAGAGCTGACAGGTCAGACGCTGTAACTCCTCTGGGTTTTTTATTCCCTCACTCTGCCACATCTGTCTTACACTCTCTTCCACCTTTCTCTGGCATTTCTCCCCCCCCCCTCTCTCATCTCCTTATCGTGCCCACCCGTACAAGCAGAGTGCTGGTTTTAAGCCCCAGCAACAAGACTCTTGATGTAGACAGACAGGGGAGAGGAAGGAAGGGGAGGGGAGCCCTAGAAAAGGCTGTGGGTTACTGGGCTAAGACCGGAGAGAGGATGGTTACTTTGCAATGAAGCTTTCAAAATAAAACTGACCTTGATATTCACAGAATTGTGTCACGTACCTAAGCAAAATTGACCATCTTTGGGCGAAGAATGCACTAAGTATTGCTATTTCTTTTAGATACAGAAGAGCAGATGTGATTTACAATTATATCTGCGTGAGAGAGTTTGCAAATTGTTTTCTTTTTCTGCTGTTTTTTGCTCTGCACCTGTTCCAAACTGGTGTTGTTTGCTTTTGTACTTCCGATTCTCTCTCTAATTTTGATTTTGTCACTCCATGTGAGTGAGAAAGAGCGACATATTTCTCTTAAAATGTGAAATGCTTTGTCAAATGACTGGAAATACAAAATGAAATGGGATGAAGTGTTCACGCTGAGTGATTTCAGTCATCGGTAGCCAGGCCTTGAAGGAAATGCCCCCAAGAGTAATGAAGCAAAAAAGTAATTTATCAAGTCACCTTCTCATTTTGTCCTCAAATTTTTTTTTCAAGGGGGCAAATAACTGGTAGAAGGGAAGAGAATAAAGCAAAAAATAATGTCACTAAGGACTATATTAACATTGAGTGATGTTGCCCTGACAAGCCGACAGCATCTGCTTTGTCGTTATGGTGGTATTGTGGTTAACTTTCATGTCTTCTCCCATAAACAAACCTATTTTTCTACTAGAGACGACGTTTTGTTTACCCACTATTTCACCACATTTCAGTACTTATACTCTAAGTGGCCATTTCACCCAGGATCTTGAGGAAAAATGCAAGCAAAGTCGGTATTCCACATCCTGGTTCAGCTTGCTCTAATGAACGAGCTACATGACCTTAGCTCCTTATCCATTCTAATGTTGAAATGCAACACTGCCTTTCACTTCGTTACCATTTTTCCAGAAGCGGTACAAAACCGAAAGGGTGAAAGAAACAGGGAAAAAAGTAACATGACAGCACAGGAAACGGCAAACCGAACATTATGGGATGCCGGTTTTCTCTTTCTTGGAAAAACGGAAAAATGCAGGCCAAGCATCAGGTCTCCACCATCTTGTGGCTTCCAGTGCTGCGCCAGCATCCATCCACTGCAGTTGTCCCTCCACACACACACACTTATACACAAACACACAGTATTTGTCACACTTGCACATATTCAAACTGGCAATAACCCTCTACATGAAGATGTGGTTGAAGCATTTTGATTGGACTGGGGCCCTTTATTAACTACCGTTTATGAGGCAGAAGAGCTTCAACCCCAGAAGTTCCAACCTAATGTCAAGTGCAACAGAGAGGGGGATTTTTTTTTTTCTTTTTCTTTCCTTCTTTCTCTCTATCATGGAGAGAACAGAATGTACTGAAGGCAACAGGCAGGCAGGAAGAGAGTGGCTAAAGCCTTAATGATATGGTGTATGATTGTAACCTTGGTGTGTGTGTGTGTGAGTGTGTGTTTGAGAGAGTGCAGGCAGAGTAGATGGACCTCTTCAACTGAATTTTACTTTCAGATCCTCCTGATATTGTTGGTCTGAGACAAAAGCCTCTCTGCTTTTCCCCTCTTTGTTCTTCCCCTTCTCTTGCATGCATTGCTATCTGGTCCTCCCCATGCATCTTCATCCATGTGTCCAAACTAATTGGTTCTTATTTTCTCCTTTTTAACGTGACACCCCTATCAGCTTGTTACGCACAGACTTACTCATTCAGATTTAGCAGTTAGCAGATTCTGTGACCAGTTTTACGCATGCCAACCTATGCCACCTATAACAAAAGAAAGTAACAGCAGCAGCAGTTTATGTCGAAAAATGAAAATATGTTTGTGTTGCTTCCCACAGGCAAAGAAAAGAAAAGCTACTACAGTTTTAAATTCATGCTTTGCGTGTCTGCACATCTGCAAGGGTTAGTGCACAGGGATACGGAAACCATGAATGGACCTTGACACTTGGCCACTTGGGGAATGAGTGTTAAAGTAACTTTTTCAGCGCTTAACCAAACTCAAATGCAAAATATGATGCCTTAAACTGTAGTAAAGTTTACTGCCTGTAGGTGGCAACACTGTAGAAGCTGTTACATGTCTTGCCTGTAGATGGCGCATATTAGCACCTCTACTTTTTCAGGTCTAAATGACAATAAAAATGATAATATTCCTGTTCGAACTCGACCTGGCAATGAATGCTTTGTATTAGGACAGCACCGACTCAGGAGGGGTCCCAAAACAAAAATCAGCAATGTTCAATTAGTAAATAATTGGTAACTGCTTTGTAGCCACTTATGTAAGCACAAATTTATTAAGTTATAGGCAAAATACAGTTCATATTAAAAGAGTTACAACCCTGAAAAACTAGATTTAAACGAACTGTTTTGATAATACTCAAGGAGCCTCAAGGCCCTTACTTTTCTAGTTTTTAATGGGCTTTATTAGTGCCTGTAGTATTAATAAACAAATTTTCTATTAGGGAAATTACTTGCTGCCACTTAATGATTCACAGGTGTCCCTGACTGTCAGGGACCCTGAGGCAGTTACAAGCTTCACTTGTTGGTAATCCAGCCTCGCCAATGACACTGTGTCCTTGTGTTGCTACCTTCACATGTTCCTGCCTTATTCTGTCTAAGTCTGCTGCTGCTGTCTTTATCCCTGGATCCACCATGCTTTATTCATCCTTTCCTTTTGTCAGTTAACCCCCATGGTGACTTTCACTCCACACCAAAGAGCCTCTATAACTTATTAACATAGAGCTCGTCACGAGTTAACTGTACTCCTGGCAGTCTACACTTGCTGCCTATCAACAGTTTCAGTGCTTTGCTTCTCATAATGGTAGCAATTGGACTACAGAAGGGAGCAAAAGGTCAAGTAGGGAACATCCTATCCAGATTTCAGGGAAGTGAAAGGGGCCAGAGTCATACAGTGCTGTATTATGCAGCTAATCAGAATGTGGTTTAAATGTCTTCTTTTTAATCTATATGCAGTTGTGAATCCACAGTCAGTCACAAAAGGCAATAAAAATGGATGTTGTCAGAAACCAATCACTAGAATGTTTTTGACTGGAAACTTATCTGGCTGCAGATTGTCCTGACCCACCTGATGCTCCAAGCAGACTGATTTTTTCATACCCTCTGAGTCTTGGCTGTACAACCCAGACAATGTCCCAGTTAAGACGAGCCCTCAGTAGAGACAGAAGGCAGAGGAGAGCCTGTCAGTGGCCTGGTTAAGAGCAGACAAGGCAGAGCGAGGGACTGGCAATGCCCTGGTTAGTCCATCAATAGGAATGTGTCTACATGAAAGGGGTCAGTTTCCCTCACAGCTCCTGGCCCCCTCCAGGTTCTCCATAACTGTCAGACAAAGCACAGAACAGGAGACTAAAACTCAGTTTGCGAAGTGTCAGAATACCTCAGTAGCCCACCTTCTGCCCTACTTCTTTCACTTTTTACCCTCCCTTCTCCATGTTTTTTAATATGTTCTTGGTTGAATAGCTCTGTTACATTTTCTTATTGAGATACATAAAGTTAGGAATATCCTCCTGATTCGTGAGTATCCATGTGTAGAAAATCAAAGGCAGACAGGAATAGAGTTTATGAGTACTTATCTGTGTGGGTCTTGAAATGGAAGGAATTTATGGTCTGAGACTAAACATTGCCGGCCTGCAATTCCTCTGTTTCATTCACACATAATTTCTTTTTGCTTCTCTTTTTTCCTTCCACTTGTTTCTTCTCTCCGCCATCTTTCTAATTCCCTCCTGTCTTGTCCTGAATGTGGCTAATGAGGCCCCGGGTCTGCCATAAGTGAAGCAGGTATGTTGATTGGTTTGGCAGAGGCAGGCCCTTGCCAGAGTCACTTTGCACGCACTGCCACCCCTTAAAAGCGCTCAACTTGGCTGTGCTGGTGTGCGTGTCAGAGAGAGATGGAGGGGAGAGAGATGAGGGAGGGGAGGTAGAGAGCTGGCAAAGAAATAAAAGAGAATGAGAAGAGAGGTAGGCAGCCTGCCAAGACAGGAGTAACTGGACCTAGCAAAATGCCATTATTAACCAGGATGGGGCTCGACCAGAGCTGCTTTTTGTGGAGCTAAATCAAACCAGGAATATGTTAAAAGTCAAAATAATAAATTCAAAACAATGTTTGATTGGCGATCCTTCTGTGCTGACCCACTCAACAAAGTAGAAAAGTTACAATCTAGTTATGGTGTCTGGAATAACTGAGACACACAGAATAAACATACTTTTTTCAGTAGTTCTGTTTTCCCTGAGCTGCATTCTGCAGTCTGGAGAGCTGTCATAAAGAATTGAACTGAAATAATTTTTTTTTTTTTTTTTACCAGCGAGCGCTCTCTATTTTTAATTGATTTATGGGAATTTCTCGTAGTGTTTTTACTCCACTGGAAGAGGATCAGTCGGGACAACTTTGGACCACAACGACTAGCTCAAGACAACAGAGAAAAATTGGTCTACAACTCACTTAACAAGCCACAGCTGAGCAATGCCAATGCATCACAAAATGAGTTATTGACTAAGGTGTTTTGGCATTCAAGTGGACAGCGAGGCTAGCAGTTTTTTCCCCAACATTTTTTTTTATTCGTCTTTCCCCTTTCTTCTTCCTTAGTCCGTGTACTTTATTTCCTTAAAGTCTTATACTGTACCGAGAAGATTACCAAACCACTAGACCTCATGAAAGTAAAAAATAATTAAAACGCTACAGCTGAACGCTTTGAGTTCACATCGTGCTTTGTCATAAAGTAATCTCTGCCATATTGACTTTCAAAGCTTATTGCTTTGGTTTATGTTCAACAAGACATTTAATGAATTGTGGGAAAAGTGGTTTTGGCTTTTTCGACCAAATGAAACTGTAGAAAATATATTATTCTATCCTAGAGTAAATTGTAATGGCATGTTATACCTTATTGTGTACCATCCACGCACATGGTTCATATAGATTAAAAAGATTTAGTGAATTTACTGCATTGGTTGATGTGTTTTACAGCAGTAGACCTTATTTAATGTAAAAGAAAGCACTGTATGTAGTGGTTTGTAGCTTTGAAAAGGCAATCTTTGAACACAGTCCTGTAAACCAGAGGAAGGAGGAGACACGGAGCAGCATGGAGCCGGTTGCTAGGGGGTCGATAAGTGATGATGTGTGCAGATGTTGTGTCCTACCCTCAGGTCGATTTTTCCCTCGCGGTCAGTGGGAGAAGCTCGACAAAATGATGACGGGAAGGGGAGTAATGGGATTTAGGAGGAGTAGGAAAGGCCACTACCTGAATCATGCATGAGACAAAAGCATTGACTGTTAGATTTATAGAGGCCCCGCTGACAGGCAGACCGCGGTGTGCTAATAATCTGCGTTCTCATCACACTGAGCCATGCTGGGCTTGCAGATGGAAACTAACACATGATAATGGTTGTACAAACCTCTTCCTTTTACTTAATTACACTGACTAACGAGAAAAAACGACAGCACGACTTAAATATCCTTATTTGCGGCAATTATGGGAGTTCTTAATTGTGTGAAATGCCCTTGTGTTGGAGGGATTTTGAGGACATCTTGCAGTCTCCGTCACAGTTTTCTTTCATCATTACTGCCGTCCCAAAGGACCATAATGGTGTAGTGTTTTGACAGGCTGACAATGTAATGGAAGAGGGCGGTGTTATTGAGATATGCTGCTGTCAGCAGAAGCAGGCAGGCAAGCAGGAATCGATGTTGAATAAAAGAGCAGGGAGACAACAAAGTGTGTGGGTGTGTCTGTGTGTAGAAGCCTGTGCAGGCATGTTGAAACCCCCACCCACACATGTGAGCCGTGCCACCCCCAGCTCCTACAAAGGACGGGCAAGGTGAAATGCATAATGGTTTAGCGGCAAAAAGGAAGAGAGGTGCAGGCTCGATTGCCATAATAATGAATCACACCTTTGCAACAGATAACGTAATGTTTATTTTTATGAATGAAAAGATCAACTGGCTTAATGGTGATTTAGAAACTAATTCCTAATCATATTTGTATATGCTATAAATTGCAGAGTGCCAAATGATGTCCCCTTGTATTTACAGTACTTGCCTTGTGTTTGACCTCGTTTTCTCCTGTCCTATGGTTTGTGTCACAGCAATTAGATGGAAATGTGAAATTACATGCTGGCTATGTTCTTGTGGCACAGTCTGCAGTCAGCTGTCTTCCAATTTCTATCTTCTTTGACTCATTTGCTTCACTTACTGAGCTACTTTTGAAATACAAATGATTGCCATTGACAAATTAGGGATGACTAAGTGTTGTTTCCTTTCTCCCTCCTACAGATGACAGATTTGCCTGCTGAACAACACTCTGAGGGAACTTTGAAGTCTTAAAGAGACATTCGCAAAAAGAAAGCAAGACAGACTGCGAAGAGAAAAGAGCTTTTCCTCAAGAGCTTAGGACGCGCCGTCACTGCTACACAAATGTGGACCCCCCAAAACACTGCCATCAAATAATCTGGACAATAAAACAAATCCAACTGATACAACACAAAGAACTTTGTAGTCATGTCTGATCATAAAGACATGACACATCGCCACCTGCGGCACAAGCTACAGAGTCTTGGCCGAAGGCTGGATGAACTGGAAGAAGCAACCAACAAGCTGCAAAAGTCTGAGGATGAGTTACTTGAACTGCAGGTCAGTACCAGTTGACTTGATGTGTTTGCATTTCATAAGCAATAAGTAGAGTAAGGTGTAACAGAAATCCAGTACATGAAATGATAAATTAATGGTTGGATTTTCTCCTCTATAGGACAAAATCATCCAGGCAGAAGGCAGCAACTCTTCCCTGCTTTGCGATGTGGAGGCTCTGAGGAAACGTCTCCTGAAGATCCAGGGTAAAGATGAGGAGGTACGCAAAGCTGAGGATCTATGTCGCACAGTCAGAGAGAAACTGGAAGAGGAGGAAAACCTTACGAAGGACCTAAAGGCAGAGATTGAACGTCTTCAACGAAGGATGGCTGAACTGGAGAAACTGGAAGAAGCTTTTGGGAAAAGCAAGTCAGACTGTAGCCAGCTCTGCCTTAGCCTCAACGAGGAGAAGAATTTGACCAAGAAGCTTTCGTCTGAGTTGGAGACACTCAAAGCCCGTTTGAAGGAGGTGGAGGGGTCTGAGACAAAACTGGACAGAGCGGAGCAGGCATTGGCTATGGAGCTTGAGAAACTCAAGGGATTCACCCAGACCTTTGTGAGTGAGCGTAAGAGGCTACTAGAGAAACAGAGAGAGGATGAGAAGATCATTCTAAAGTTGACAGAAAAACTGGACCACCAGAAGAATCGCCTTGGCATGTCGACAGAACCCAGTCGTGCAGATTTCATGAGGTCAAGAATTGAAGATGAGCTTTCATCCACAGGGCTCTTCACAAGTAAACTGGCCGGACGCAAGAAGAGCATTGATTACTTAAAGTTGGCTGATGATAAGATTGGTATTGTGAACAAATCTGAAAATGAGAAGAACAGCAGTCTTGAAGGCTCGCAAGAGGAGGACAACAAAGTAAAGGAGCTGACACAGGAAGTAGAGAGGCTGAAGAACCGCCTTAAACAGTTGGAGATAGTAGAGGAGGATTTGAAGAATTCTGAGTCCAAGAATGGTGAACTTCACGAAAAGTTTCAGATAGAACGCAACCGAGCTCGCCAACTGAGCGAGCAGGTAGAACAGCTCAGGACGCAGCTGTGCGGAAAAGGTGGAATTGGAGGAAATGGAATTAGTAACGTAGAAAAACACGGCAATGGAAGCACTAACATTTGCCCCAACAGCCCTGCTAAGGTCCTGGAGAACGGCAAAGCTGAGAATGAAGAGATTGCGAAGGGAGTTTTCAGACAAGAGAAGCCTAAATATAGAAGTTCTGCAAATGTCTCAGAACCGAGCTCCCCGAAACACAGAAACAGGGAACTCTCTCCTCAACATAAGAGAGAAACCAAACTGAGGAGCAAAGAGCTCAGCCACTCAGAGGACAGTTCTCCTAAATCTGTAAGGAGAGCCCTCAGTCCTGCTCACAAGAGCAGAAGGACGCCCAAAACCCCAACTTCTTCCATTTCATCTGATAATGGAATACGAGACACAGCACGAGGAACAGAGGAAAAGACAAGAGGAGCCACATACAGCTCTGTAAATGCAACTTCTAGTGATATCAAAAAGGTGTCTGTTCTTAGTCGCTACCCTCCAGCAGCTAATGACCAGAAGCCACTGAGGACAGCTCACAAACAGACAGATGGGGAGATTAAGAAGAGCAGAGAAAAGTTTTCAAAGTTGTACGTTGGTAGTGATAGCGAATCAAACAACTCTGATGTAGTGCCTGAAAGCTCCAGTAACATTAACAGCATCTCTGCATTAGAGAAAGATACAGCGTCTGCCTCAGATCAGGAATCGGTAGAACCGGTTCAGGAGTCTGTCTCTGTATCCGGCGCGTCCAGTCTATCCAAAGCCAATGGATCGTACACAGCCTACAGATCTCACATCACTCCACTGCTGACCAATGACCCGGGGTCAGAGGGTCATTCTTCTGCCTCTGAAACAGAATCTACTGGTTCAAGGCCATCTGAACCAGACCCCGTAACTGAGACAACTAGTACAACTGTAAGCAGTAGGACTGCAACCTCCAGGTATGCTAGATACCCCCATGTCCACGACTCGCATTCAGAGGGCTCTTCTTCCAGGAGCTCGTTTGATGAGGAGCTGCACAGCAGGACACAGTTAGCTGAGGGAGGCCACCAGGGGCCCATCCACACTCCGTCAGGGATTGAGATCCAGCGAGTGTGTAGCCCACGAGAGGCGCTGAGGTCAAAAGCTGTCATCAAGCCTGCCATTATTGAGATCGACAGGAAGGAAGTAATGATTTCAGAACAATTGTCTGCAAATGGCAAACCCAAGATCTCCACCAAACCAGTCGTGACCACTACTAGTAAAATGACTAGTAGTATAACCATCTACCCCAATGACCCGAGCTCTTCCAGAACCAGCAGCCGCAGCAGCAGTGTGTCCAGTGAACCTTTGCCAGTCAAAGAACGCCACACATCTACTAGTAACATCCTTATAGGTAGGTGTTAACAATTCAGAACAACTTAGTGAGTACTGCCCTGCTTTTTACATAATTGTTCTGTGCAAAAAAGAGCATTGTAATGTGATGTGACAATCCAAACACTACCAGATCAAACCCTTTGTTATCAGAAGATAACAGAGTTTAAAATTTCGCTCCAAGAATAAACTAAATAGAATTGGATTTGAACATGCACTGTGATTTAGCGCATTGTATCAATTTTTTTCAGTCATATCAAAATTTAATAATCAAATTAATAATCAAAAGTTATTGAAGGTTGCAAAGTTTGTTCTAAAGTTATTTCCATTTTCAGAGACTAGCTGAAGAGCAACATGATCATTATGATGCTATGATAAAATTTAAATTGCAGCTACATTACAACGTGCGGTATTAAAATCTGGATTAAGAGTCCCCAGCCATGTTAGGTGCTCAAAATCAGTGCATGCTCACACTAACAATGCTAGTATGACAATGTTTAGCAGATATAATGTTCTCTGTGTTTACCATCTTGTTTTTGCTCAGTAGCATACCAACTTTTGTTAACTAGCATTAAGACACAGTTCAGAAGATGAGAATGTCTTTAGTTTAGGTTATGAACCAAACTGTTGGGCAAAGATTAACATTGCCGTCCAAAAACAGACATTACAAAGGGGAACTGTGTTTCTGTCAGTTTGTTATATTTGTGAAATGCTTTTTCTTATAAGATTTGTGATATCATTTCACTCGCCAGGCCCCAGCAGTGACCACCACGGCAGTATTTCCGTCCCTTATGAGATCTCCATACCCAAGAGTGAGATCACGTTGCGGTCGTGCCAGGACCAGGACTGTGGTGCAGACAACCACAGTGATTCCTCATCGAGGTCCAAACTCCTCAACACTTCCAGGGTGGAAACCACCACCAGCCACCTGTGCTGCCAACGCAGCAACTTCAGCCTCCAGTCCCCTGACACCACCTCCGCGGACTTCAATGACACCGAGTCCGGATTTGAGAGCAGCAGCAGCAGTAGCACAACCACGGTCACCAGCTGGAGAAGCCAAAGACAAAGCCAGCTCTCCCAAGAAGACAGTTTACCAGACATGAAGAATGTGACTGTGAGAAGCACCTGGAGGAACAAAGGCGCCATGTCAGTGGACGAGGCAGGTCGAGGAAGAGGGAGCACAAGGGCCACGACGGACGGTGGGTCTGAAGATGAAGCAGAAGCTGCAACAACATGGAGGGCTTATCGGGCAACCACCTTTGACACAGAGGAATCAGTAAACAGTGGAACAGGGGCTGCTGGGAATGCTGCAGCACAGAAGGGAGTCAAGCCGTCCCCTGCAGAGGTGAGACTATAAATACATGTATAACGCAAAGTCTCATTCTCAGAGGTGAGAATGAGTACTTTTCTTACACAAAAACTAACAGCTGCATGTTTGTGTTGTTCACTATATCAGGTGTACATGCGCAGGATCAACAGCGTGGTTACTAACACTAGAGAAGTTGAGGACCCAGCGCTTCGCAGAGGAAAGCGCTCTCAGTCTCCCAGTGTGGAAACTGGAGGCGTGGGAAGGACCATACCCCACGCACCTGTTACTTCTCAGTCCTGGAACCGATCATACTCTCAACAACCGCCGGTAGGACAACCAACTTCAGGTTTTACACTTTTCTGGAAGAGTGATTCATTTAAATAGTTATTCATTCACTAGCATGCGAATTCTGCTTGTCTCCATTAATATGACAAATGTTTCCTATCACTGAGCTGAGAAGTATTTTTAATGTGCCGTCAAATATGGCTCATGGATACAGCTTTAAACTAATTTTCAGACAGTTTTGTTTTGGCCGCCTTTGAAAAGTGGTCTTATGTCTGTAATTGTGGTAAATTTCTCAACATTTTAAGCATAAAACAGAATAATCCAGAGTTATTGCTGCATACGTAACTTCTAAAATCCCTGTTGGATAAAAATTAGTATACAGGTGAAGTTACTTTCCACAGCACTCTGCAAATAGTTTTGCCTTGAAGATAAAGAATGAATAAAGTACAGCCGCAGTTCTCAGCTCCTGGTGTGTTCACTCTGCATTAGAGCTCAGCTTGTATTTTTCCCTGACGCCAGGCTCTGTGACTTCAAGCTTAGCGCAGCAGTTCTGCAGGCCCCACTCCTGCTGCCCCAGCAAGCACAAAGAGAAAAGGGTGGGACAAAAAAAAAGAGGGAGGATGGAAATGAAAAAGACCTCAACAGGGGGAAAAGAAGGTTAGGAAAACCTCAAGGAGAAGAAAATAGCTTTCTTTTATTTAAATGTGCCACCACATTACAGTGTGTGACCCTGCCCGGCTGCATCGCTACTCTACACAAACATTACTGAAGGTAATTGGTGGAGTCCTCACCTCCGCATAATGTATGTAAAGGTGTGTGATTGTGTATGTTAATGTGTAAGAGCTTTTATTTATGGCTTTAATTTGAAGTTTCCACCTGCAGCTGGTATATATTTCACATCTTGTATGACAAAACTTTTCCAGCCCAGTTGACATATTACTTCTTCAAAACTTAAGAGGATAAAGCAGTACAAAGTATGAATATGTGCTTTTGCATTCACATGTGAGCATTACTATGCATTATTATGACGTGTGCTGCTGCCCTCTTGGCCAGGTCACCCTTGCGAAAGAGATCTTGATCTCAATGGGTTAAATTACCTGGTTAAATAAAGGTTAAATAAATAAAATTACTGCAGTTTAATTAATGGAGTGTGAGCGTTTATACAAGTCGTCCGAAATACGAGGTGAAAACTACTAATGGGATACAATATTAACTTACTTGTCTATTGGTATATAATATATTGTCAGGTGGATGTAACACTGCTTACAGACTGGGCTCTATGGCCGCAATAACATATCAGTGTGTCAGCTTGACTAATAGGCTCCACTACAGGCCTTTGGGTATGATCCCAATGTGTTCCCCTATAAATAAACTGGACGTCGCCAAGGAGACAGACACACACATGCAAAGTGTCTGCAGTCTCATCCATCATCTTTGGCGTCTTTTGCGATGTAGTGCGATAAAGATAAATCCAGTCAAAATGTTCTTGTCTCATGTTTGTATAAATTTACTGTGGAAAATAATCCTAGAGAGATTTCTTAGGGACTTCTTTTTTTTGACTTCGCACACTATATTATATGTGATGACATCCTGTAATGTGTTTTGTTTTGTTTTGTTTTTTGCTGCTATGCTTTCGTCATGATGGAAGTGGTCTGCATTTAGAAGTAGTCCAGGTCATGATCAGTTATCAGCTTTTATCCGGTTTAAACTTGCTCTTCGGTCGATACTATCTCTGTGTGTCAAAGTTACATATTAGAAGTATTTTTCCATGAATATAGCCTCTTTATGCCTTAAAGTGGCTGGCTATAGCTTTACACTGTTGCTTCCTGTAGAATTTATAGATCTATGAAGTCCTTGCCTCTCTCCAGCTCATCTCACCAGCTCACCTACAACTCTACTCAAACACTGTAAAAGGACTCTGTGCTACACAATGGCAAGTTGTAATATTGGAGGAATTCAGCCATACATTTCTGAACCAGAAAATTATTCTGAAGAAGAATAATGATAAAGAAAGGCCTTCACGAGTTGACAGGATTGGTTCCTTAGGTTTGTTACGTATAAAACCCTACAGGTCTGAATCCGTGGTTTAAGAAGGCCATTACTACGCTCTACTTCCAAGGTGGAAATGCTCAGCCATGATGTTGACTGCTTAATTTGCCCGTGATGTTTTTTCCAGCGTATTAAAAACACCATATGGGCATGTTAACTATGATTTTTACTGGAGGGTTGATGTCAAAAGCAAACACTTTCTTTGTACTGACCAAAATGTGTCCTCAGCTACCAAAAGTTGACAACAAATGTCTTGTTTTGAGCTTTGACTAACAATTATTTTAATAATCAATTAATCTTCTGATTATCTTTTGAATAATTATTTAGTCTCAGGGGCGGGCTGGGGTTGCAATTCGGCCCGGGAGCCTGGTTTGGAGATGCCTTTTATCTGATCGCACGAAGTGGGGGGGGGGTCAGCCCACCCCTGTTTAATCTACAATATGTTAAAAAATTCTCTTCTTAAATTCTCATCAAAACTTTGCAAAGCAAATTAATCAGGTAATCATTTCATCTTTAATCCTACTGACTCATTCTTTGGTCATATAGATCCTGATTTAAATCAGGATCTATATGACCAAAGAATGAGTCAGTAGGATTAAAG
>OMNN01000043.1:0-14256 GCA_900302755.1 Chromis chromis | reverse complement strand
GGTTGCAATTCGGCCCGGGAGCCTGGTTTGGAGATGCCTTTTATCTGATCGCACGAAGTGGGGGGGGGGTCAGCCCACCCCTGTTTAATCTACAATATGTTAAAAAATTCTCTTCTTAAATTCTCATCAAAACTTTGCAAAGCAAATTAATCAGGTAATCATTTCATCTTTAATCCTACTGACTCATTCTTTGGTCATATAGATCCTGATTTAAATCAGTATTTCAGCATTGTTGCTGAAATACACAAAAAAAATACACTTGTTCTTCCTCAGTTGCATGTGTTTTGACGAGATTTTACATCTAACAAAAAATAGCTTATTTTGCTAAATAAAACTTAGAGTCACAGCCTGCAGTGGCCCACATGAATACTTGTCCAGCTGTTTCCTCAGCTTCTTTGTCACATCTTCAGTTTTACATACAGACACGCACCATTACAGTATAGTTTATAGTTATACACAGCAAGGACAGCAGACATTAGAACATTCAGCTGGACTCTTTTCTCTCCAGCCGCCATTGTATAAAAACATAGCAGCTAACATGGTCTTTGAGCTGTAATTGCCTGCAGGGCCCCTCCCTCTCATTAGCCTCAATGATATCTGTCTAACACTGAGCTTCAACCCTCTAACGCCCCCTTTCATCACTGATATAGACTGACAGAAAGAGTGTCAACGGCTTTTGTTTTGTAGATGTTGACTCCTCCTCTCTCACTCACTCTTCCTCCTCCCTGCATCCCATCATTTATTTTGTCATCAAACCCTAACGTGGACAAAATGACTTTGAGTATCGTATTTGAGGATCTCTGTCGGGGTCAGTGCACCTCAGTCCCACCACACGGCCGTGACCCTTGCTCTGCATTTCCAGGATTACAACCCCTTAACATAAGGCTCCTGTTCTCCTCTTTCTGACCTCACATCACTCAACCGTGATAGCCCTGGTGAACCTGGACATCGGCATTCAAACGAGTCCCCTCTCTGATGTGGTAAATCAGCTGGAACCTGATAAACTGCTGTCTTGTTGTCGCTCCTTCAGCTTTTTATCAGTCGTGCACTTTGTAATTTTGTTGCAGGAATTTCCTAAACGCCACTCGGTTGACTCTGCGGTACAGTAAAACCTTGTTCATCCTGATGTTTGATGCATGAACTGGTCACTTGATTTGGATAGCAATTATAAGCAAAAATTGCCACAGTTTAAAAAAAAAAAGATGCTTCTAAACATGACTGGGCTTTGAAGCATGTCTTGGAGCACGGCCGATCATCTTTGGTTTGGATTTTCAAAACGTTTCAGTGGTCTGAACAGCATCCATTCCCAAGAGGCTTGGATAAATACAGCTGCAGTCAGGACAGTGGAAGGTTAAGATTAGTCTGTGATTGCAGTGTCAAAGAAGAGGGTTGTATTATTACATGGTTGTAGATGGAGCCACTCTAGTCATCATTAACTGACATCCCATCGATTTGTTATTTAACTGGATATCTTTAGTCGGTCACGTTGCGGTCTACATGTGTTTCTGTTTTACTCCTCATAAATTCACTTTGAACGTAAAATGACTGGTTGAAAAAACACGAGTACAGGAACATACTCAGTACATTTTCAGGAAATGGGTTTATTTTTTTCTAGAGATTAAAATCTCGAATTTTTATGCTCATCTTTCATGTCGATGCGATGAGAGTAGAGCCGACGAGAATCAGCTTACTGTAGACCAGTAAGGTGATATTGATCAATAGTAATTAAGGAGGAGACAACACTCCCAATTCCCATAAGTACCCTGCAGCAACCTGGGCAGACCGATAGCTTATTGATTAGCTTTCTTTTTTTAGGCTCATGTATAATTTATTTGGACGTCATTTATTCAAACTTGTATGGGGCAGAGAATGACATGTTTTCATTTTGTGAAAGGTCACGGTCATATCATCACATCATCACTCCAATCTGTGGCTGCTGATCAACCTTGACTGCAGGTTTCTGGTTTGTCTAATCCCTTGTTAACAGTGCACCTTTTTTACAATGGCAATGTTGTTCTTATCAAACCGTCAATGAACTATCCCAACGACAGATTTTCTGCACACATTTAGCATTGTCCAATTGACTTTTGTTATCACTTCTGTTGGCACCACTTTGATGTTGCCATTTGCATTTGTCTCCATAACTGTTGAATGGGTCATCATTAAATTGGAGCCCTTTAGTATGAATTGTAATTGCTCTGTTGAGCCTTTAACTTTCCATCTTGTGCCAGCGCAGGTCGATATTTCTATTTTTCTCACAATTTGGTTCATAAACAAAAACATGCAAAACCAATGACATTCCCATCATCGTCTGCTGCCCTGTTTTAGTGCGAATTAGCAAATGGTACCACTAAGAAGGTGAACACAAATAACCTCACGCAGCCAATCAGCATTCCCATTGTGATCATGTTAGGGCTACAGCTAATGATTAGTGCTATCAGTTAATATGCCGATTACTTGATTAATTGTTCTGTCTGCAGTTTCACAGTATTTTGAAAATGTTTGTTGCCTAATTTCCACCAAACCAAGGTGACATCTTTAAATCTCTGGTTTTGCCTATGCCACAACTCCAAATTGCAAAGACATTCAGTTTACTATCAAGTGTGACAAACAAAAGCATCAAATCCTCATGTTTGAGAAGCTAGAAACTGCCAATATGTAATTTCTGTTTGCTTAAAAATTACTAAAACCATTATTTGATTATTGGAATAGTTGCAGATGAATTCTCTGACAATTGACTCATCTGTTAATCAACCAATTAATTTGAATTGTTATTAGCATTCGTCCAAAAGCACTGTGCCAAAGTATAGTCACACATAGTCGCTATCATGGCCCTACAGGACGTGGTTCCAAACACACTTGAGGGCCAAGTCTGATATGAAAAGGCCGAACAGGCTACAGGTCAGTGTTAAAATGGGAATTGCTTGCTTTTTGTAGCAGTCACTCCGCACTTCAGACTCCAGAACAGAACAGCACTGTAGTACTTCCTCTCCATTGTAGCAGTAGGAAACCT
The DNA here is from genome assembly GCA_900302755.1 of Chromis chromis. Classification (NCBI taxonomy): domain Eukaryota; kingdom Metazoa; phylum Chordata; class Actinopteri; family Pomacentridae; genus Chromis; species Chromis chromis. The sequence goes on along the minus strand of OMNN01000043.1, from coordinate 11,243 downwards.
CAGCCTGTGCGTGAATGAGCCATGAACTTATGTTTGGCCGAGGACAGCGGGCCCGATATGGCCGATGAGCGAGATACCAAAACATCCTTTGTTGAATCAGAAACCAGTGGCAGCAAGGTGAAGTGTGGAACCAGAGCTGCTCCACTATTCACTGTTTGCCTGATGTGACCTGCATAGAAAAATCCCTCTGGAGTAACTCTGCACAGCAGCTGAGTTCAGCTGTGTCGTGTTGTCAGTGGCAGTATAGAAAAATCAGAGAACAGACACAGGACCCATGGAGAGCAATAAATGAATGGCTTCTGTAAATCATAACCAGTAAACCAATCATCATCATCATCATCTGGGCAAATTTCACCTTTTCTTAAATTTTTCACCTGGAGCGTCAAGGGTATTGTCTTGCTGTAGAGCAGATTTAAGAGTTTGGGTTGGCAGTGCAACATCATTCCCTATAAATTGGGCGAGAGACCAGGGGCAGATAGATTTAACACGAGGATATAATTTGTTCTGCAGAAGCTTCAATGCTCTACTTGTTATATTTCCTCAATCTGGTGTCCATCATTCTGCATTGGAGAGCAACATCTTCTCACACAGCTTCTATTTGGTTTTCAATGTAAACTCCTAAAGTTGATGTACTGATGTAGTGAGAGCCTTTATTCTCTTAAAACTCCAGAGTGCACATGCTGCATAAAGGAGCAAAACACACCTAAAGGCACAGTTCAGCATTTTGGGAAATGTCTGTCTTTGCAGTTTTTTTCTTGAGAGTTAGATGAGAAGATTGATATCACTGTCTGTGTTTCTGTTACCTTAGCATTGAAACTGGAAACGGGGGCAGCAGCTATTATTGTCTCTGTTAAAAGACAAGAAAATACTGTTGCTAGCAACTCTAAAACTCACAAAATATGACATATTTCATTGGTTTATTCTGTGCCAAAAAAAACTGGGAAAAAAAGCTTTAAAAAATGACTAACTGTGAGCAGAGACTCCAGGAAGGAAATAGTCTAGTAGATAACTCACAACTTGGAGCATTTACACTTACGTTTTGGTACAGAATAAACCAAAGTGATATAATGCTTTAATTAGAGGTGCTGGAAGCTGAATTTCTTTTTTTTAGCCGTTTCCAGTCTTTATGCTCCAGCTACTGGCTGTGCCTTCGTATTTCCAGTACACACATAAGACTGGTATCAATCTTCTCATCTGACTCTTGGAAAGAAATCAAATGAGGCTATTTCCCAAATGTCAAACTATTACTTAAAATATGTAATAGAACATGTGTGTCCTGTTCTGTTCATTTGACATGAAAATGTTGGTACAAGAGCAGAACAGTCTTTCTTGGTCCCACGTTTTCTCTACTCCTTTTGTCAAATCGTAATGCTACGTTGCTACAGATTATGTGTTGCAACCTAAAAATGTGCTTGAAAGATGTGAACAGGAGCAGTTCTGTGATGACAGCAGCACTTGTGCCAATTCCCCTGCTGTGACACATCCACTGACTTGACATAATTTTTTTTACAGGGCTGACGTGTTTTTTTTGCCCAAATATTTTCTTAAATGAACTTTCAACCACAAGGGGAAAAAGTAGCACATTCAACTGAAACGCTTTAAAAAAACAAAAAAAGCTGTTCATGTGTATAAGTACATTGCGCACATTATCACAATTTTTAACCCTTTTCTTTCTTTAATACAAACCAGTTGTCATATGTGTTTTCATTAGATGTTGCTATTTTAGTTCCATTACAGTGTGTTGTACAGTAGAAGCCTCCTGTTGAGCGTAGGAGGAACACTTTAGTCCTTTTCACGGAAACCTTGTGAAAGCTCTCGCAGCAGTGGCTTACCATAGAAGGAGAATATGCCACTCTGCTGTTTCCTCCCCCAGTGACTGGAGCAGGAAGTGACCACACTGAACACACCCACTTGGCAGGGTTTTCTGGTGACTGATTTCCTGTCTGTTACCCCTGGAGACTGAGAAAGGCAGTCCAGCAGGGCTCCATTAAAGCCAATTAGCGAGAATGCATTCTAAAACTGCATCAGAAGCCAACTCCAACCCACCAAATGTCACTAATTATGGTGCTTTTTTAAAGCTGAAATTACAGGAGCAGGGTGCTGTTTCTGTGTGCTTTAGGAACTGCATCGTCATCTAACTCTCGCTTTTTCAAGCAGGGTTACTGAGGTTATGAGAGGGGACGTGCCGTTGTAGCCACCACAGACTAGTAACTTGGGGTTTGTTTTCTAGTCAGCCCACCAAATTATAAATCTCTCAGCTTGGGGTATGTTTGGGGTTTTTGGTTGGGGATTTTTCCCCTGGCAGAAGTCCACATGGCAGACTTTCCTTGTCACACACCAGTTAACATAAACAGCATGTATTTAATGCCCACATAAGGTCCAAACAAGGCCCCAAACCAAACAAACAAAATGCCCCAAAACTCCTATACACAACTCCAGAATATGGAATCGAATGAACAGACCTCTGTGTTAATGTTTCTGTCCAAACCCTGCCAAACTAATCCACTTATTAAAAAAAACTTGCTGCAGCTGCACACTATTCCCACTTCATAATCTCATTTCTTTCATTATTTCATTCTTTCAGGCTGCTGATAACTTAGACCCCAGTCCAAACCCGAGCCACAGCCCGGCCTCTTGGAGACGACAGCTACCCAGCAGCGACTCGCACCACCTGGGGAGCTCTTATGACCGGTCGTCCAAGACGGCAGGAGCCTCCTCCAGAGGAGGGGAACCCTGGTCCAGTCGGGGTCAAGGGTCAGGGGCCAGAGCCGAGGGGAGGAGTGGAGCAGGAAGCAGACCGTGGAGCCGTCAGTCTGAACATCATTAGACCAGCTGGATCTAAGCAGGACAGCAAGAGAACAGGTAGAAGAAGTCTTTTCTCTTTTTTTTTTCTTTTCTTTTCATCTGACTCTTGAAACTCTTTAATTAAAGGAGAAAGATGTTAATTACCCCTGTTACAATGTCAAATCTCTTAAGGAGCTGCCTCATCACATTTGCAATATCAAGATGCTCTTACACTCAGCCATCAGAGTTGCAGTGGTGCAGCGATTAAATAAGTTGTGATACACTCATTGTAAAAACTACTATCCAGCCTCCTGAAGCATCCTTGCACAATACAGTTCCAGGTGAACTGTGCTGTAGATGAATTTGTAAGCAAGCATTGAGTGAAGTCCTCTGTACAGATTTCATTAATTAAGAATATTTTCCTGATAATTTCCTCTTGCGTTTCCTATGAAGTACTGGAAAAAACAGTACAAAATTGGGAACATTGTAATTTCCTTGAAAAAAAAGCTCGATTTAATACCAGATCAATATTCATTAATAATTAATTTATACTTGGAAACTTAAAACACACATTTAGCAGATCTGCTTTGCACATTTTGCTGTAAATTAATGATAATGATTTTAACTGGAAGCATACCAATTAAACGCAGTCTCTATTTTCCCAATAATTAGTACCAAATTACTTTTTTTCCTTCTGGCAAACTTTCAAGGAAATTATGAGGAAATTACAGGCTAGCTATGTTTCCAAAGAAGATGAATAGTTATGATAAAAAATTTGAAACATGAAGGATTAACTAAGATCTTTTGCTTTATGTTTTCCTTTACAGCACTCCATTAAGCTCTCAACGGCACAAGGAGGGCCAAACACCAGTCTCCCATCAACTCATGGCTACATATATTACCACCATCTTCAGCAGACAACATCTGCAGCTTTTGCAGCAAGTAAAGAAAAGAAAATAACAGTTGCAGCAATATAGAACCGCAAACTACAGACCCGACCCTGAGCGTATGCTGAGACATGAACATCTCTCACTATGTGGAACTTTCTCTGTCCCGGAAAAGGTATAAATGGAAAGCCAGTGCCTGTACAGTTTTTCAGAGGTCACCTCACCAGCCCACGTATTCTCTTCTGCTTCTTGTGTTGGATGTATTATAGTGTAATCCTAAAACTTGACAAGGGAGAGGCTGGCATGCTGGGGAGGGCTGGAGATTTTCCTGTGTGCCAGAGAGGGTTTAAAGAGAGTTAGAGGAAGAAGGACTCATGAGAGCGAGAATGCCTTTCTCTGAGAACCGTTACAGTAACGTCAGTGGAGCTGGATGTGCCGCTTTTGCTTCAGAATTTCAACGTTTCTTCATCACTGAAAAGACAAACCCGATCTTCAGTCATCAGCAGTGCACCTTTATGTCATGGGGCTTCACAAACCAAAAGATCTCTACTTTAAGTATGACCAAAAACAGGAAGCGAATTACCCTCTTTTCAGTATAATATTTTCATCCATTTGCTCAGAAGGCCATACACGCTTCTTTTCCCGATTATCTCACACATACAGTGCATATGGAAACCATGCAAATATATCCACAAACAACAAACAAAAACATGCACATTTTAAACTTTAGGTTTATTTTTAAATCCATTTCACCACTTTCCGGCATGAACTGACCTCAGAATGGATGTAATTTGGGGTCTTAGATGTTGAGCGGCCATTCGCATGTTTCCAAGTAATAAACGAAGCTTACTTGAAAGATTGTGATTCAGCATGCGCTCTGCTTAAAGGATCGCTGCTTGGCCGCAGTTTAAGAGCGTGCCTACACACACAGACACACAAACATTATTTCTAACAGACTGGGACCTTATTTATGTTTTTTCTAGTTATTTTTGTTTTGGTGTAATTCGCTTCCTGTTCTGCATCATCCTCTCCCTTTCTTCTCAGTCATGTTAAGTAAAAAGAGCGTAGATTGCACGCATGCAATCCACATGTACAAAAAAAAAAGATTAGCGGGGGTGTCAGTGTTTATAACCTTAAACCATGATACAGTTTCCATGGTGCTTTTCCAGCTGTTGCAACTGTCCTCATTCATGTATTTTTAAGAGAGCCATAGCAAAATGGAGTTTCTGTTTGAACTGAACATTTGACTTTGGATTACCAGCAAACCTGGCCTGACAGGGCGGACATTTTTTCAGTCCTGTCGTAAATACTGTGTATCCACCAGCCAGTCATAGGAAAGACCCAAGGGGTTGGACTTCCAACAAGGAACTGAACTTGTATGTGACTGGGTTCGCCGTGCGAATCATCCCAGATTCTTTGTTTCTTATTTCTATAGAGGTGTACTATTTTTTTGTTTCATCATAAAACGTCAACTTGTGGTTGGTATGTTGGAGCAATCTTTCATTGGCGGGGGCCACTGCAGCCGTGAGTGTGCCATAGAATAGATTTAGCCACTGGCCAGTAATAAAATAAGGTGTTTTCACTGAGATGCATATCTGTGACTTAAACCTTGCTGACAATTTCAAACTGTAAAGTCTTTCTACAGGCTCCTGCTGGATTTTAAGACTGTTACACAAGATTCACTGCAGAACGACAGGCGATGTAAACTTTCGATCCCAGAACAAAATTTGTGAATGTTGCTAAGGAATGCAGCTGAGAATGACCAATTGCTTGATGGTTTGATGCATTAATCCAGCACGACTGCATTCTTTGTCTCTTGAATCTGCTAAACGGCAGACAAAGTAACATAACCATAACTGTGACAACTCTGGACCAAGTTCTGGATCTCTAAAAGAACTTGGAACTTTTCAAGCCTGCTCTCCATCTTCTGCTGTTGTGGATTTCATTGCTGTGTTGTGTCGGACCCTGCTGGGGATGATCTGATTCAGTCTGAGTACATTTCTTAGCTCTCCTGTATTCTACCAGCTGCCATCTAGCTGTAATATTTATTAGTACCCATATATGTACAGGTTCTTTAATTGTGAAGAGGTCTGCCTGGTGGCCGGAGCTCAGTCTGTTGCCACTTTGTCACTTTACTGTTTATGCAAGCAGGAGATTATATGCAATCAAACTGTCCCCCATACAATGTCTGTAACCATGACAGTCATGGTCGTGTACATAAAGATATAGGAGGTGATGACTGTAAAAACAAGCTTGCCAGGTCCAAACTCAAAAGTTTGTTTACCTTCAGAATGCACATTTTCACTAATGTTTATTTCCATTGTTTACCCTTTGCTAGAAATATATACAGTATGTTCATCTGTGCCTTGAGATACAATAGGAGAGGTAGATTGTCCCAACAAATTCAGACTTGCACCATATTCTTACACTTACAGTGCAGATAAATGACACGCAATACTGATTGTAGGCTTTCATTTTGTTTTACTTTGTTTTTTTAACTTTATGTTTTTTAAATTTAAGGATTGTTGTGTGGATCATTGTAAAAGTATTTTGGTTCTCCGAGGGAACTCCTCCCTGAGGGATGTCAAAACTAGGTTCCCTGAGTTTTTTTTTCTAACCCAACTCCAAAGTACCCTTTTAAAGAATATAGACCACACTGCCCAGAAAGCTGTGTCCTTTGGATTTGACTGTCAGAGTCGCAGGGTGCAGCGCAGCCTCAGAAAGGATTGCCATGCGGCTTCTTCATGGCCACTGCTGGCTTTATGATGGAGTAAAAACAGACCAGACATACTGTTCAGAGCTCTCAGTGCACATGCCATGACTTGATGATGATATAGTCCTTCTGTGTTCTCTCTGTTATTGTTTGTACTGCCACTCTTCTCATTTACCAAGACCGAAAGCCATTTCTTCCCCAATCTCTCATCTTTTCAACCAGTTCCAACTTCCCTTTTAGTATTTTAGAGAAGCCAAGTGTCCCTTTCTTCCCCTCTCCACTTGTCCTCCACCTTCCTCTGTGTCTCTGCGTTTTCCTTGGATTCTCATTTCCTAGAAGGAAAGCCTTGGCTCTAAACAGCAGTCATATGTGTTGCTGGTTCAGAGAGTTGTTTTATTGAAGGCCAGAGGCCTGTCACTAGACAGTGATGGGCAGCTCCCTGGGTAGCTGAAAGGTCAGAGGTCAGGGCTGCATCTAATCCTGTCTCTACATCTTGACTCAGGGCTTCTAAATACAGAAGAGACGAAGACGGACAGCTTGGCAGTGATGTCCACTTTGTGGATAATTAAACACACTGGGGTATTGAATGTCCAGCTCTGCCTGCGATCATGCTGCCAGAGTTACACGTGGTGTTCTATGGGTGTGTAGTGTTGTTAATATGTCAACGATGGTCCTCCTTTAAGGCTCGGCACGTGAACTAGTGTGTTGTAAACTTCTGCAGATCCCTGAGTAACAAGGTGGTGAATGACAAATGTGCACGTGTGTGTGTCAGAGCAGGCATGCAAGGCTGGAGACTGTTTTTAGTTTTTCTTTGAGGCTGACTTCACTGTGGGTCAGGATAGCAACTTAGTAATGCAAGTGCTAACACCAATGCCCTCCTCAACCCTTATCCTGCCTTACTGCCCTCCAAATAAAGTTCTCGTGTCACCTGTTTCTCTCCATCCAATCTATGATACTCTAACATGCAGACAATCACTGCATGCTAGAGTACACTGTGAAGCCATTCATTTAAATTTTCTCTTTCATTCATTCTTCTACATTTAATTTATTCTTCTCTTGACCCTTTCTCTTCCCCTGTTTCCCTGAAAAGAGCATTCGAGTCGGGGGTCCCAGGAAGAGCCCAGCTGTCGGAAACTGTAGGTTTTATGACGCATTGGAGGGTTTCCCTCCTGGAGACAAGGTTCAAAGCAAGCAAGGCTTTTTAAAGAGCACAGTTGAAACTCCATCCTCGGCTATGCGCACTGCCTTTCTTCCTTACAAGGCCCCAAAGTACACTAACACCACAGCTAACCCGGCTGTACGTCCACTCTGTCCAATGAAACCCAGCTGGGCTCTGTATGACAAGATGAAGACCAGTCACAACTTCTGTCTATATGTGCAAAACATCGCATGTGATGGGTCTTATTCGGCACTTCCAGTGGCGACAGTCTGTACAGTGTTGACATGGTGGAATGCACTGATCGGTCATCTGGGACTCCAGTGAAGACTTTACCGGTTTCCAGACTTCTAAGGCTTTTGTGGTGCTATAAAGAAACAGCTGGGTGTTTGATTGTTCCTCTGATTCGTGAATGATGGCAGTTTTGTGCTGAATCAGAGCCCTGGTGTAAAAGCTGCTGTCGTAGTCGATTATTTTGGGCAAGTCTAAGGATGATATGAGGAGAAGATGTGGTTCAGCAGTGGAGAGAGAGGAAGCTGCTTGGGTTTTCCTGCTCAAAATACCAGCTAAAGAAATCCTCTTAAGCTCTGGTGGTATATGTAAAAACATCCGTTATTTACAAGTCATTGTTTTTCCCTTTTATAAAGTAGACTAGAATGTACTTAGTGGAGATTGGAGTGGCGAGGTAGAAATGGCTCTCGGGCAGCGAGCAGGCCCTTGTCCTCAAAGGCGTCCATTGTGGAGCCAGGGTCATGGTGTCATTGGGTGGCATAGACTGTAATCTGCACTTAACCAGCACTTAACTTTAAGACCTCAAACGACTAATGCCCCCTTAGTCCCCCTTCGTCAAAAAGTTTCCCCCTTCTGTGCCCCAGAATTGTACTTTGTCTGTTTTCAGTAACTGTTTTGCTGAATGTAACACAGTCAGATATATATGTATATATATATTTTGCACCAGCCAAATTGGAGTATTTAAGAATCATCTCATCATTTAAAGTAAAATTGGCATGCACTCAGTGAAGGAATCATGTTTGAACATATGTGTTGAGGTATGGCACGCTGCTATGCCTGTGTCTCAGCCTTCTAACATTGTGCCAAAATCATTCCACAGTATTTACAGTTTACAGTTCGAGACAGTTGCAAGTGTTTCCCCGGATGGGTGCCCCTGTCTCCGAGATACTGAAATAAAGGGGAAATATTCAATTTGAGGGTTTATCTTTTTTTCTGCTTATGTATGTTTTTATTTCTTTGTTAAACAAAAGATGTCTTATTTTGGAATCTATATTGGATAGATTTTATTTAAGGAAAATCTTGTAATTTTGTAAAGTGGGCCTTATTATTGAAATATATTATTTGTCCATCTTGATTTTAAGAATGATATTTTTTTTTTGCAAGGTAATGTATCTTCATCATTGCTATTACACTCCTGGAGAGTTCTTCTTCTACTTCTTGTATTATGTGTTTTTGTTAGTTTAATGCGAGACATTTCTCACAACCTGGAGACGTGATGACACACCATGGATCAGATAGGAAGACCATTTAAAAACAGAAAGAGAGAGAGAGAGAGAGAGGCCAGCGTTGTGTCATAGTCATTGAAGAATGAGAGTAATGTGCATTTTATCAGAGCAGAGCAGGTCACCGGTGCTGAGCGGTTCACCATGTGTCGTCCCGATTTTAATGGCGACCATTCAGCCCTCCGGCCCTCTTTCGCTGCTCTGTTCTCCCTCGCTCATAAATTCAGGGTTTGTACATCTTCTGTGCTGTATGTTTGTAAGAGCTGCCAAAGAAAGAAGCGTGCAGGCCTCAGACACTCATGTATATATATATACATATATATAAGACGCACACAAGTAATCATAACAGGAATAATCAAATAAAACTTTAAAAATGACACTTTTAACTGGATCTCATCTCTCTTACACTCATACATCAACAAATACAAGAATTTCTGGCCTGTACAATCAAGTTTTTTTGTTTGTTTTTTTATAGCTGAGTGTTTGTAAAAATGTGTGTGCAGACGAAGGAGACTGACAGACAGAGGTGTCAAACACAAAACATGTATGTACCGAAATCAGCTCAAAAGGGTTTTATGATTTATTCTTGCTTCTCAGTGTGTCAGCAATGCCAGGTGGACTGTGCGGGGAGGCTGTTTCTTTTTTTTTTTTTCTGTTTTAGACTTAATACATTGTGCATGTTTTAACCTTACTGTGGCTGGCGCACTCTGCATGTAGGTCTCTCAAAGCTGCCAACTGTACAGCAGACCGTATGTATTCCAATAAAAATAAAAACCAACCTGTTTGTAACACGTCTCCGTGTTGGAACCTGTGTCTGTGCGTAGCTGCTCCCTGTGTAAAAATACAACCGTGTGTATGTTAATCTCTTTTATGCTTTTTTTTTGCTGAACAAGCTCAGCAAGTTTTGTTTTCATAGCAGTACACCCTCTGCGATGAGTGTGTGTGAATCCAATCTCCTGGTTTCTGCAGCAGGGGAGAAAGAAGGAGAAAGAGAGAACAGCAGCTGACGGTATGCAAAATAAGCACGCAGACAAATGAGGCAAATTGGTCAGGTACAAGGAGGAAAACCACAAGCTGCTGTGGAATGCAAAGTCAGCACACACACACAGATCTTTCCCTTAAACAGCTACGCCTCACTTTGTGAAAGCCAGCATTTCTTTTTCCTGCAGCTGTAGGTTACTTTTAGGTAACCACCTAATCTTGCTTGATCTAGTCGGATAAATCAGACTTTTTATGAACTCGGTTGCACTTACTTTACTAAAAAACAGTAATGCAGAGTGAATTTCAGAAGAGCTGTCCTTTTGATTTACTTTTTCATTCTACCTAAATTAAGTCAAGCTGCCTGCTGTTTTCCTACTTTTGCCAGTCAGTTTTGCGCAGAGCACAAGCCTCAACATGTTGAATTCAGCTACTTTGCTTTTATTTGCAGGACTGAGCTTCAAAAATGTGTGTATTCCCAGTCTCAGATAACTATATATAGACAGACATTTATAGGCAGCTGTGTATATAATGATTATATACTGAGTAAGAAAAACCCTTTAAAATCCTTCCACTGTACACATTTTGATTAAAGTTACTTAAAATACTTTGTGAAGGGAAACTTAATTAGTAGCCCAGATTTTGACGAGTTGCAAAAAAATGTGCAATTTCTCATCATATTTACAGTGATGTGAGAAGTACACTGGTCCTTTACTGAAGTAAAAGTACCAATACATGATGCAAAAATACTCCATTGCAAAGAAAAGTCTGTAATTTAATTGTAAAAACACAGAAAAAAATATCAGCAATCTGTACATAAAATATCAAAGTAGAAGAATCCATGTGGTAAAATGGCATCTGTGCCTGATAAATTGTATATTTCTGTAATAAATTGAGGTAAAATTATTATTATTTTACTGTTATATTTGGTCAATGAGCTAAATTTAACTATTTTATTTAGATTTACATAACTGGAACTAAAAGGAGAATACTTAATGCAAAGGAAATACATTTATATAATACAAGATTTCACAGCAGACATTTTGCTATATTCACTGTGTATTCTTTATTGTTAGCATTTGACACTTTAAGGTGCATTTTTCAATTTAGTATATTTTTATTCATATTATATTTGACACTTGCGTTGTGTATCTTAGTGTCTATTTTTATATATATTATATTTGTATTTTTATATAATTTTTTTCTATTGT
>OMNN01000042.1:0-35755 GCA_900302755.1 Chromis chromis | reverse complement strand
TTCAAATAATTGTTTGAACAGATGAATGTGGAACCTTCAGGCATCTGGAAATTGTTCCCATGGATGAACCAGACTTGTGGAGGTCCACAGTTCTCTTCCTGATATCTTGGATGATTTCTTTAGATTTTCCCATGATGTCACACAAGGAAGCAGTGTGTTTGAGGTGTGCCTTAAAATACATCCACAGGTGTGCCCCCAAATTTATTCAAATGTTGTCAATTAACCTATCAAAAGCTTCTGAAGCCATGACATCATCATCTGGGCTTTCATAAATAGTTTGAAAACATAGTAATCTTAGTGTATGTAAACTTTTGACCTTGAAGAAAGTAATACAAATATCTCTATAAAATTCTCTCTCTCATTATTCTGGCATTTAGCAAATAGAAATAATTTTGGTAATCCGAACTGACCTAAAACAGGAAAGGTTTAGTCTGATTGAATGTCAGACAATGAGAAACAAATGGTTATGTGTCTTTTTATGCAGTGTATGTAAACTTCTGGTTTCCACTGTACACCTGTCAACTGCTTCCACATTCTCAGTGATTTGAGAATCACAAGACAGTCACACCATACCTGCTTAGCAATTTAACACTGCATCAGCTAAACACTGGAGGGGAGCAGAGCACAGTGCCTTTACTCTATAATAATGGCAGTGCCACCACTGGCACCATACTGTACATCACCGCTTTATGAATGTCATATTTATCTACACAAAAACACAGACACACACAGGCTGTGACACTGAGTTGTAATGAAATATACCTACTCTCAGTGAGAGGTGTGAAAAGGAGATAAATGATTTTAATGAGATCACATTACAGGGAGAGGGAGTTATAACATCGCACATGACTACAGGAGGCGGATGAGAGAAGGGGAAAGGTGGAAGACAAGCATGCTGTGAAGAAAAAGAAGATGGGTGAGAGAGCAAACAGAGAAGGAAAGCTTAGAAACAAACAAACACACACACACACACTAAAGTAATGCTGTATTTCTGAATGCTGGGTTGGCTCGTCGTCCCTCCTACAGTGCCAGGGATGGAAAACAACTTGGAGGAGAAGATGAGAAAAAACACACAAATGAAAACAAAAGAAATTCAAGGTGCAGAAAGGGTAAGGAAAAAAAAGTGATTTTCCTCAGGAACCTGGGACCACCAGGTGTGTGACAGAAAAACAGAATGAAATGAAATAATGATGCACCGACTAGAAAGCAAGCAAGCAAAATATCAGCTCAAATCACAGTAACTACCTACACTGTACCAAGTGTCAAGGTATGATTAAACTAATTATGTTTAAACATTCTTCAGAGAAGTACTTAACATAACAGACTATAACTTCCATTCGGCTGCAACTGTCACCTTTATCACCTGAGATACCAGCAAATAGTGAGTAAAACTTGATATATAGTGAAACTATCAAGACAAAAATTTCAGCACAAGACATAATGAGGGTCCAACACAGTGCAGACAGAGCAAGGTTTAAGAAATAAACCATCTAGCTATAAATAGAGAAAAATTAAGGCTGGAAATATCCAGCATTTTGCATATGCAAGTGAAAATTAAGAGTATACAACTGAGTCAAATTACTTGGCTACAGGTGGGAATCACTCTTTAGTTCTAATAATTTAATTCACAAATCTCTGCTTTGCTTTCATGTAGCAGTTTCCCACTTTTAGCCTGCACCGAGTGTCACTTTAAATGACAAGCGCAACACCAGCTGCCAATATGTAAAGTTAAATTCATGACTAACTTGGTGGAGCCAAAATGAAACTTTGCTGTTGTGAGGTTTGTGCTTCTCTGCAAGCCGGTGGAAGAAGCAGGTTATACCACAATACTGGCTTTCTGCACTGAGCCACAGATTGTTTTAACTGGTGAAGAGTATGAAGACACGGGTCTGCTTATCCATACCAGTGTCAGTGATTTTTACATTCAATTTCATATTGAGAAGACAAATAAATAACCCTTCAATAAAACCACTATTTCTTTGGTTGTTTCATAATGGCTGCCTTATCTCATATATAAGATTATTGTTAGGCACCACATGGACACTAGATGGTGCTGTTAACCATTGCAGGACTTCAGATGCTTTACTGCAGGCTATATCTTGTAACGGTTAGCATTTTCACAGTGCAAGACACCTCAAACTGCTGACACGTGATTAGTTGATCTAGTTTAGTGACTGCAAAATTCACAAAAGTTTGTAACAAAGTCTATTGGTGCAGTACTGTCCTCAAAGTCAGATAAATTAATAACAATGGCGACTGCACCAGTGTTGACAGATTTATCACATATGTGAAAGAGATTATTTCAAGAATGTAGTCATCAAGCTGTTTTGTAAGCATCCAACTGTAGTGGACAAGGTAAGAAATATGCAATGCCTTACTGTAATGGTCTAAGTGTAATAAAAGCACTTAAGTAGTAAGAAGAAATGACTTTTGTTTTTTTTTAAATACATTGAAAATAAAAACTTTGACAGAAAGTTATGTTTTTATAAGTTCCTTTGTACATAAGCTTCCTGTAAATTTGTAAGGAAACAAAACAATTCTTTCAAAAATGGTCCTAATGAACCCACAAGTGTCTTTGGATGTCCTGAAACCTCCACTGAGTTATCAATGCAGCATGTCAAGGCAGACAAGTTGTCAGTGGTGGCATCTAAATTACCCACATTTAAACACACAACAGCTGTGCACTTCAAATGAGCACCAAACACAGGTTTTAAACCACTTATGAGGCTTAAATTACAAGCAACAGTTCTGAGGATGTTTAGAAGAAAAAAAGCAGTGACTGACCAGGACTTGGACTGTCCAAAGTGCAGGTAGTTGATGCTGTAGAGGTCCATGTCCTCAGTGTGCCAGGCAAAGGTGGTCTTCCACATGCCAAAATACAGGTATGGAGTGTTGACACCCTCAATGACGATGCCGCACTCCTGCTCCACCATATCGAGCAGTGTGTTCAGATGGCCAATGTTCCACTCACGAATGTCCTGCAAGGCATAATATGTATTGATAGGATTAGCATGTATAGCAGTCTTCAAGGTTTCATCAATAACCACCAGATGGTGCTGTAGTCAAATAAATATGTACCAGTCAGATGTCTGATTATTGAACTGATCACCATAATATCATTCACTGAGCATGGTGTTAAAAGTTACACCAACTGGAATAGAAACCTTGTTTCAATACTGGCAACAAGTCCTAAAAATCCAATATTTATAGTAGTTGGGTTAATTCTTCTTTGTCCCTAAATCACTGAGTAATAACCTAAATCCACTTATCCAGTTAAGTAATCCTGATTGGCTTTATCTTTGATGAATGAGCACTAATACTAATACTACTAATACTAATACTAATACTAATAATTTCTCAGGAACATAAACACCACTCACCTCATCATAGATGGAGCCACTAACGTCAGCACCATATATGGGTGACACAAATGTGAGGTTCTTCCAGTACTTCCTCTCTAAGTCGTCAAAGTCTTTATGGCGCGGTGTGCAGTACCTGAAAACAGAACAGGACCGATCATATTGTAAGCAGTGAGCAGGGAGATGGCCACCCAACTAAAACTTCAAACATCCAGCCGTATGAGCCATTCAAAAATGTGTTTTTACCCACTTGCATTTAGCTTGTTAAACAAGCACTTATTTAAATACTTTTAGTCCACAGCTACCAAATAGACATAGTATAAATGAAGGCCAGCTTATTCAGTTCAACACTCTCAGTTGAAACTTTAAAACTTTGACATGTTTTTCCAAACAGCTTTAACTTCATAGCAGCAGACATGGAAAGATGTTGACAACCATGTCCCCGTTTTAAATGTAATATATTAACATTATTATTTTTTCTCAGTAGCAGTAGTAGTATTGTACATGTCTATCAGTAGACAAATTCCTTAATACAGGTCTGGTTTTACCATCACCTTTATTCAACTTCATTTAGAATGTTACAACCACTAGAGGGTAGAAAAGACACTCAAGATATAGAAAACATGTATTACCTGTTGTTTTTTGTTTCAGCGTTTTCGATTATTTAAAAATAGATTAAGAAATTGATTTTTTTAAACACAAATAGAAAGAAACAACACTTTTTCATACACATTTTCACTTTTCATTATTGTCCTTTACTCCAATAAAAAGAACTCTCCTTTAAGACAACGTGATCTTCACACATAGAATTATTAAAATAAAAAGGCGATCCAACTTACTTCTTGCTGTTGGCCAGCTTGCGGTACTCGCTCACAGTCATAGATTTCTTCTGAATGTTGTACTGAGTGAATAGACCTGACTGACCGGTCACCACCTGCATGATGGGAGCTGGAATCACCATGTCCTCGATGGTGTCGTAGGACCTGCGTGGCTTCCAGCCCTCTGGGGGAATCACCTGGAGAAGGACATGGATGGTTTACATTTGCCGGCAGTAAGCTACTATGCAATGCAGTTTAGTTTGGCCATGCACAACTCCATAATCAGGCAGGACATTTAATTTCCATTTAATTCCAAGGTGTACAATTACCTACCGATACAATTAAACTATTAAGTATTTTATTGACAATTCTTTTCTGGCAGCCTTAAGAGACAAATAAATGTTGGATTCAGCTCCTAAAAATATTAAGTCAAGCGCTTCTGTTACTTTTAACAGACTTTTGCTAGTATATTTTGACAATCTTAAACATCAATAATCCTTTTGGAGAGAACCTTGACTATTCAAAAACAGGCAGAAACTGACAGCAGCTGCTGATGGGACTGACAATGCACTTTTTAAACATTTCAATTCGCAAGATTGGTACAATAAAAGCACTGTTCCCAGCCATGTTGCGATAGTGCTACTTGAAATAAACGAAATTTATAATGTAGGCAATTGCATCACATCTCAGTGTCTCCCACAGTTCCCACAATTTACTAGTGTACGAGTGTAACCCAGGTAGTTTTCTGAAGCCAAAATTTACAGATGCCCCCTTAACACCTCACATACAGCCTTTTGTTAGACACTACAATTTACCGATGCTCCCCAAATGCCTCACAGCTTAGTGAATTTATCTTCTCAGGCAGGCCACCCAGACACACATACAGGTGGATGCTAAATGTCAGTTACACCAGTGCAACCAATGAAAATGTTTATCTGCTCTTGACAGACATGCAAATATAATGGTCACAGACTGGAGCTCTGATAACCACACCGTACGTCGGGAAAGGTTTGCACTGAATATCTGAGTCAGTGTGTGGGAATATACACAACATATGTCTGTGTGTGTCGCCCTCACCTTTGCCAGGCCAGCACGATGAGCCCCTTGACTCTCCATGTAGACAATGTATTTGGCAAAGTCTTTGAACTCCTCCATGGTGGGCCGGAAAGTCATGATCTTACAGCTGGGGTTTTTGGCGGTGACTGGTGGTGGTGTCAGCAGAGGACCCGGGGGCAGCTCACAACCAGGAGCAACTTCAGGGGCCACGCCTGGGTCCGTCGGCTGAGCTGGGGTAAGATCTGGAGCAGCATCGTGTTCTGAGGTCACTGCTGTGTCGGGGGTTTCAGCTATTGCTGGCTCCTTAGTGGGAATCTGGTCTTGGGCTGAATTGGGGCTGAGAGCAGGAGGAGAAGCCGGGGCAGGGTGAGGAGCTGACACCGCATCCATGGGCATGTCGGTAGCCATCGAGTCTTTGAAGGATTGCAGGTAAACCTGAAGGGGACAACATGGTCAGTTCATATTCAGCTTTTTTTTAAACAGCTCTAAACTTTAATTGCAAAGGCAAATAGGCTACAACTACTAAGTGGACAACATGCTCGGAAAAGGCATCTAGTGCTTTCTTACAAGGAAAAATTCCAACTTTCTGACCCCAAGACATGATGGTGGATCTAACAAAGGAGGTTCATAAAAGTCGATAAAATCTCTATGAAAATTAAGTGACCCTCATTCCTGGAAAGCTTCAAACCGACCTTTTAGGTGAACAGGAGGAGCTCTAAAACTATGGAACAGCCTTTCTCATTCAATCAAATGCTCCTCCTTCACTGACATTTTCAAGAAAACCTCAGAACATACATTTTCAATGGCTTTTGGCTGCTCCAAATGGTCTTAATATCTTGCATATATTTTTTAGAAATTCATCTTACACGTTGCCCTCGTAGTTTTAATCGTAGCATCTGGACTTGGTTGAGTTAGCTCAAAGACGTTTTACCTCTCATCCAAGAGGCTTCATCAGTTCTAAAATGACTGGTTGGGAGTTCCAGGTTTTATACTCTTCAGGAGCCATTAACACTGAAACTCCAGTCCAGAAACTCCAGGGTGTGGAGCAGACTCCCTCATTATGCGAGTCGTTAGGTCGTGGCCACGTGTGAACGGTGCCAATGAGGGTCGTTAGGTCCCTTTCACAACTATGAGGATAACCATGACCTGGCTTCATTTGATCAGATTTTTGTTCCAAATGATAACATTAGCACCAGAAAGTAAACCAGAAAATAAATAGCCCAAGAAAAGACATGGCAAATATAACAAACAACATAGGCAAACTGCTACACTCTGTAGTTTACTGCTGTGCAACTGCTATGTTTGCCTGAATGTTGGAAATGATACGGTCATTTGTTTTTGCACTGCAATAGAATTTAAATGTATTTATACACAACGTAAATAAATTACATTTACTGTCTTTAGCTTTACTCTCAACTACCACTCTCCCTCTCTTTCCCATTTCATCTCACTGATTTTAGACTAATCAGACAGGACTTTGCTTAGCTGTGGTTTAAAAGACATTTCCACTCCTTGTCCTCATGTTGATACTGACAACTGATGCTTTCCCACTGTGTGATGAAAAGTTGCACACAAACTGAAGCAGCCCCGTGACTTATGTTTGACCAACCAACAACAAGTGCAAGAAAATCCACACTGACAGGACTAAGGCCACCTGAAAGTACAATCTCTAACTTTGTATGGAAAACAACTATGAATTAAGAGTTTAGAGCGGATGTGCGCAATTACTCAACTAAACAATTAAACATTGCTACCCTTACTAGTCAGCACCATAGATACAAGCTGATTAAACAAATTTGTAATATTTTATCATTGTACAACAGCAGTAACCTGTTGCATCTAAGATGTTCTCTCGCCAATAGCCAGGGCTGCTCCCCCTGCAAATGACAGCCCTTATCTACTAAACCCGAGGGTATTTTGGAAAATCAGACCTTATGGAGATGAAGTCAGCAATTTGTTTCAAAAACTACAAATTCAACTTAGATGAGTGCCGTTGTAATACTTGCTAAAGTGGTTTCCTGTTTTTCGACCAAAGTTAGTTGTTCCTATAACTTTAGATGGAATCATTTAAAGCACTACCGCTGAAATACATTCTTTATAGCATTTCAGTTGCTCTATTCTAGCTTCCTTTCCCCCTCTGATGAATGTAACATTCATTAGACATGCCATGATACGTACCAATATGGGTCAATATCCTTATTAACCACATCACACTATGTGTAGTAATTGGAGAAAGTAACAATCATGGCAATATCTGTCCTTTTTTTTTTTTGCCAATCCAAAAAAATATTTTGTCCATGAAGCCATAATACAATATGAACTATTAGTTTGTGATCCGTTGCAACCCAATGAAAAACCAAATTTCTTCTTTTTTAACGGCCAACATCCAGATTCCAGTCGAGTGGGGTAGCCTCCTTAAAGTCAATGATTTGAAGCATCAGTCAAAGATCCCTGATTGAGTCAGATTCTAATCCATGTGACAACATGCGGTGCCATCATAGGTCACTAATCAGGGAAGCTCAAACATGGTTACCTGCCAAACCTTTCTCTTTAAGCAACGTGCCTTGTGGGTGACCTGCGTTTCAGAGTTTGGCTCAACCTGAGCTCAACAGGAGACTGAACTGGAAATGTCAGGGAAATTTATGCTAACTGCATCTGTGTGCGCTGTGCAGACTTTGAAAGTGGACAGTGGACAAGAACGTGTTTGTATTCATACAATAGGTACACGTCGGTCTGCTACGTGGACAGTCCGATTTCCCTTCATAACGAAAATAGAAAAACACAAGGTTTCTGTGGATGTTTCTTAAAGGTTGGCTGTGACTTTGCACTGTTACAGAATATAGCAGCTGGCTACAGACTGGGCTGTAGCTCTGTGTTAATGGGATTATTCCTGGGCTGTGTTGAGCACAGTGGGCAGGCATAGCACAGGATTTCTCGTGAAACTGAGACTTTCTGTGTTTGGGCAATCAATGGAAATGATTTACAAATCAAAGTTCCTACAAAGTCCGGTAGATTACTTAAATTACAACTTTTTAATGATGAGCTATACTCCTCCATTTTTTCTCTAAACAGGCACTTGTTTCAAAAAACCTCTTGTTTTCGAGGTTTGAGCAGAACCTTGCGGACCCTTGTGGATGTCTGTACAGATGCAGAAAGTATGAATTAACACAGACGCTGTTGACAGAGAAAACTTAAAACTCAGTATAATGCTTTTGTGTAGATATACCTAGCTCGCTGTTCACATATTGTGAGTGTTTTTGTAAGTTACGTTAATGGCTGCTACAACACTGCCATTCCATACCCACATTGTAAACCTAAATTCTTGTTCCAGGTTGGAAATGGCAATTTCGTAAAGCCATCGGTACATGCTTGAGCCCAAATCCAATCCAAACTATGAACGTGGACTGCACAAATATCCGATGCAACACATATTACAGCAGAATGTCTCTGTTCAGTAAATATTTAATTTATTACATGCTTATTATAGGACATAATAGTACATTTAGTCATTAATTCACAAGCAGTATATAAAAATTTTACTATGTATGTACTTAATTAATAGGTGTTAATGTAGGAAATGCGTTAAAATGTTGAGTGAAAATGGAAAACGCCTGCTGTCCAGAAACAGGAAAGGTAGCATAAACAGTCAAATGTAATAAACACCAAATAACTGCATAGTATCTCCGTGCACTGATGGTTATTAATATACTGGAGTACATTAAATACCTACAATATTCCTCAGCTACACTGCTTTGTGAGAAAATGTATGTTCAGTAACCAAAAACACCATAGTTTGACTTATAAGCGGGCTGTGCCTGGAGCAGACGACGTATAAAGAAATCCATGACAGGCTGATCTGAGTTTGGCTGAAAAGAAAAAACCTTTGGAAGTGTATTCAGAGCTGTCTGAAGCATGAGTTTTTGGCTCACAGGCATTACTTTTACCTACATTTACCTTGTTATTTGAAATTTAGTCACATTTCATATGTACATCCAACATTATAACAGTGATATGACAGTAACTATGGAAAAGCATAAATGTTGCCTTTATCCGAATCTGTCCATATCTGACAGTCAGCATCCTTAAGTGCGCATACAGTCAAGATTTTGTATGTTTGCAGGGAGAAGAGAGGACTTTCTGAAGAGCACATAGTTTAGTGCATCATTTCTGAATCTTCTCAGAGACAAATGCAATGCATCACAATCACCCAGATCCTTTTATGTCAATCTCCTCATCTTCAAACAAACAACTGGTATGAAAATAACAGCCTCACACAAGCAGGTCAAGCAAGAACTTATCAGTTTGGATAATGTCTTGCCACCCAAGCAAACTCATCAACAACTTACCAATGACTGTCCCCGACTGCAATACATTCAGGGTTTCATCACACTTAACAAAACAAAGGAGAATGCTAATTGATTTAAAAGACTTTCTCTTTAGGACTGGCTCTTCAGGACAGACCAGCTTGTTTTACCTGTGCATTTGCACTGCGGTGGCTACACATGGTTTGATTGGTGTCAGATAATGGGTCTAGCCTCAACAAAATAAACACACACACTAAAAAGAAAAGCACCTCTAGACATGCACTCCCTGCAGCTTGGTACAGTGCATTCCCACAAGGCAAATACAATGCAAGAGAAATTGCGATTAGAATTTGGCAAGTCATTTGCATCAAGAGCAAAAAAAAACCTACAGAGCAGGAAACCTGCTGTGAGCTTAACAGGGCGGTTTGGTTTCAAGTGAGTGAATGAAAACACGGTAGTTGAGTAGGCTATGATGAAATTAACATAACAGAACACTTGACGAAGAGAGACGCCTTCCAAGATAACTTGCTGCCAACAAATCGGTCCCACAAACAAGTCAGAGCTACTTTTACTTTCACTATTAATAGTCACTATTCCAAAAAGGTTTTCAGATTATCTCAAGGTTGCCCCTACATCTTTTAGAAGCAGGGACCGTGATTCTAACCGGGATTGACCTACTCAGGAGATCGAAGGCCACATGACCCCCAGCTGTACAACCACAACAAAAAGGGGCCTACATGGACCCTTTAACTCCATCTGGGCCTTATTTCAATAATGCAGCAAATGGCACTTTTTAATTTGAGCTGAGATGCTGATATACATATGCAATATTGTGATGGCAAATTCATATCTTTGACATACTAACATAAAACAACGCTAGTCAGTATCAATTGCTGCTGGTTGCAGCTGCTACAGGCGACGATAGCCCTGCACAACTAACATGAACTATTAGCATCTGATCCAAAATGACAGCCAACAAAAAACCGCAGCTGAAGCCCTTCACAGTGACTAAAATGCGGAACACGCATGAATATCAATGCATTCTTTCCAAGTTGAACATAAACCAAAACCAAAGCTAGACTGGAGCCAGACTTCACCGTGTACTAACGTCAGTGTATCCCTAGCTAACGATACCTAGCTTGTAGCTAGCTACTTCCATATCTGCATTTAGAAAAAAACAAAACACCGCGACGACAGATCAACACACACCACGATTAAACGAGAATTCCAGTGTTTGCGATTGAATAAAATGAAGCTCGTTTGGGAAACATTACCTCCTGCAGCAAAATATCGTCCGCTCCCTGTTTCGCTCAATCGATTTGGTTTCGTTTAGTAAAAATTCCCTGGATCGATTTTCTTCTAGCATTAGCTAGCTGAGGCTTTGGAGGGTACACGCCCACTTGCAAACTACCTCTTGCGATTGGTTGAATGAAGCGGTTGATGGAAATACTGGTGAAAGCTGATTGGCTCATTCGGTTATGGACACACTAACTAACCAATGGAATCAGACGCTTATTGCCTCCATGTTCCGATGCTGGAGTTGAGTGATGTGCACGCCACGCACGTACACACTGCCGGGTTTGCTCGAAGCTGCTACAGTCGGTAGGCAATGAGAAAAATACAACACCCAACGTGCAGGTAAACGCATTTTAACAATTTTCACAGTCCCTAAATGAGGACAAGAGTTTGCCAATGCCCCTTACATCATGTTCTATCACTCAGAGTAACGGAACCTAATTAGTTGTACTTCAATAAAATCAAGTGTGCACGTAAAATCCATCATGTCATTCTTATTAATGCTAAGGCATTTTATCCTTGCTGGCACTAAAAAGGCACAACCACTTCCTTACCAAGTTCAAGTCCTTTCCGCAAATATTTAAGGTAATGTGAGAAAAACAAAGAATATAAGCAATACCAAGCTCTTTCACTTTTTTTATTGAATAACACTGAAAATGTATTGACAAAATTTTGCACCAAACTTGTGCAAGCAATTCTAAAACTACATATCAAAACTAAAAATGGACTAAAAATTATACAATTTCAGAAAATATACATTTCCCAGTCTATGCAAATATTTGTTTCTCCATCAAAACATGAACTGCTGGCATATTGATAAACGCATGCTGCTCCTTGAAATTCAACACTAAACATCATTTATAAAAAAGGCAACAGCAAAAGTAGTAAATAAATTCAGTTTAGTCAAATTGCTATCATATTTCAGGAGCAGGATGTTGAATTTCCTTGACGTTTAAATGCGAGCATTTATTGTTTTTAAAACGAGGTCAGGTATCACAAGCGACCACTGGAGACACAAAAGACTGACTGAACACCCCCCACACACAAATGGCAGTAATAGATTAAAAGATGAAAAAGTACACATTTCAACTTTATCAAAAATACAAATTAAGTTTCTAGACTCAGTTAGGTTTGAGTGTCAGGGACAACATCTAGAGAGCTAGATAGATGGGAGTTCTACATTACACTCTTGGTTAAGAAGTCGTTTCTTTGGACTTTATCAAAGCAAATCTTTTCAAAACGAGGGGAATCCAAATCTAAGCTTCAGAATAACATCTGTAGAAATCGGTCATGTTTGGTTTTCAAGGTTTTATCCAATTAATAGCAACTTTTAAGCAGACTTTCAGAAACTTCACGTACAGTTATAAAATTTCCTGTATGAAAATATTTACGGAACCAGTACACAAGTTAGAAAATCTAAAAGTTTGATGACACAGTTTCCCGACAAGACACTTTCTCTCTGTTCAAGTGAAGGAAAACCAGAAAAAAAAAACCTCTGATTCAGTTTGTGCTTGTATGTTTTTGGAGCAGCTGTTGGTTCTGAAAGCCTCTCTGTTCACCTGTCATGTTAGAGTACTTTTATCATCTAATCATGCCAGAACAAAACAAAACCATTTAATATTTCAGCTGCATGATCAGCTTGTTAAAAAACAAAAGCACCAAAAATCATAACCAACCACAGCCAACCTAACGGCAACACTCTAATAATAGCCTTCTACAAAAGCATCTCCAAACAAGGTGGGAAAACGGCTCAACGTTCTCTTAACGAGTGCTAAACACATAGGGATTTAGTTAAAAGTGACAATTTTACAGTATGGATAACATTAGCATTAGTTAATGAAACATAACGAAACGCTGGGAGTAAAAAATTATAATAATCAAGGTTGAAGGTATTAATGGAGTAATGGTACAGCCAGTTACAAAAGGAATCTTCAATTTCTCATTACCACCACATCATGGCAGATCCAAGGTGACAATGGTAGCATTGAAGTCCACAAATATTGTAGTTTTATAATCATAGAAAATATATTAAGAGAAACTGATTCTTTATTGCCTCTACTGAAAATGCCCCTTACAGTTTACATCACGTTTCCTCGAGGGCTGAGTAGGCAGAACCAATGATCATCGCCCGTTGCTGTACCCTGGGAAAAACTGATTTAGAATGGCTTGCAGAGATTTGTTGACAGACATGGAGTAGTTTTTGCCCAGGTCGTGTCTGCAGGCCGGGCAGGTGTAGACCTCTGCTTTGAAGGACCGCTGGAGGCATTCCTGGAGGAAAAAGAACAGAACAGCTTTCAGACGGAACCTTTTACATCTCATTGTGATAGAATAACTGCAAGAACAGGTCATATTCAAAGGTGTTTGCAGGTTGAAAGATCATCTGTTTAAATGTATTGCAACAGTAGTGTATTCATGGATTCCTTTTGCAGCTGCTACTTAGTAGTAAATCTATCGAGTCCACCTCGCATTGCTTACTAAATGTGGGACACTAATAGTTGCTTACCCTGCAGACATTGTGTTGGCACTCTGTGGTGATGGGCTGAAAGACCACTTCTTGGCAGCAAATGCAGAGGAAAACTTCTTCAACTTTGTTCAAGAATTTCTGCAGAAATAAAAGTCAAATAAAAATAAATGACAGTGAAAATTAATTTAAAGCAGTTCTCAGCTACCGTTTTTAAAATTTCATGTTAGATTTACTAAGCACTTCAGTTCCTCTGTTGTTCCTCAGCAAAATGCCAATCTGGAAAAATGTAGTTCAGTGTTTTTTTCAAACAGCAGCAGAATCTAGCACTGCTTAAGCAACCACAGTATTGCGTTCCACAAACCAGACTTTTCATTCATGCCATTTTTTTTAGCTAAACAATATATCCACAATGAACATGTCAATCAAATTTAGATGTCTAAGTTACTGCTGGTACCAGGCAGCATCAGCGACAATGTTTCTTCATCACCAAGGTATAACATGTTTGACATATTTAGCTTTTTCACTGCGATTTAAGGTGAAATGTTTAGTTGTAGTAAATCTGATCTGCTGGGCATTAATTCACATCTAAAACAATGTTATTCATCATTACAAATTAATATTGTTTAACAATACAAAACGTGTTGGTTTAGAAATGTCGACCTTGGTTTACCCTCCTGCATGCAGGAAAAACACCCACAGCTGTCCCAACATTAGCCCAAGTATTTAAAAATAACTTCTGATGATCTGACTAAATGCACAGCCATCCTTACCGGTCCAAGTGACAATGACCCCATGGCTTCATCCCACAGCTTCTTGTTTTGCTTGTCATTCTTGATGAGGGATTTCTGCTCCTGGGAAAGCTTGTACACCTCTACCTTGATTTTCTTGGGAGACTTGCCTGGTGAGGTCTTGGAGGATTCTGAGAGAAATCAGGAGACACATTTTTCCATTTAGTCCAAAGTAAATTCTTTCCTTGTTGGACTGGTGCTACCAACTTTATCAGTTGGTCGCACCAGCAAATAACTTGGTCAATACTGATTTGTGACTTTTTGTTCTTCACCGACTCAAAATCTCTCTGCCTGCAGGCTGCACTCAATCAGGGGTATTTGAGTCAGACCTGTCCCTCTCCACCAGCCTCCGCCTTTCTCCTCATGTTGTTTTCAAAAATAATCAGCTATAGATCATTTCATTACCAGTAGCCAGGGTAAGAGGTTGTGGGGTATAAGGGCAGAATGTTTTGATGATCACACTTTGCTGCCAATTATTTTTTCTAACAGAGATACTGTTCACCTCAACAAGCCCAATGCATAGCTCTTGCTTTTTGCTGAAGCAACAATAAATAAATAAAATAACATACCGCTGCCCTGAGATTTTCTCTTCCGCTTTGCTTTGCTGGGTGTCGCTTCCTCCTCCACTTCATTTTTGTTCTCTTTCTCTTTCTGATAGCCAGCAGGATACTAGAAAAACAAGAGCACAGTAAATTAGTTTACACTAATATTAGTATTAATGAGAGTAAACAGTCAGCAGGTTATTCATTAAAAACTATTCAGATGTACCGGTAACTTATTGCCAGGTAACATTTACAGTGTTTGCATGTCAATATACTTGTACTTGACAAACTTCAGGTAAAGACCATACAAACAATACAGCAGCCCTGTCAACAACAATCACCTGTGCATCCTGATGAAATTCTGGGCAATTCAATCGAAGGCAACTGGACTCATCCGAGTGGCTTCATCAGTTAATGCGTGCCAAGACTAGACTGGGCTAGTCTGACTCGCTGGTGGAAAACCTGGGTATTTAACCTCTGTGAAGGTGTTGGCAAAGACCAGTGGTGACTACCGGCCGTTAGTGCTCCATGAACTAACGACAGCCGTTGGGGTTGTCAGAGTCGTTGAACTGATGAAGAACTGATGAAGCTACTCGGATGAGAGGCAAAATGTCTCCACAGACATATTACCAAGTCCAGTTGCCTTCGATTGAATTGCCCAGAATGACTATGACCTGGATGAATGAGAACATTCACAGACATCCTGATAAAACATATTCTTCCACGTAATAGGTCTGTATCGTACTATGTAATGACGCATTATCAATTACCAACTGAACACCCTAGAAAACCAATAGTGTGTACAATATAATATAATCATTTCTACCTGCATGATGAGACCAAGCTTCTTGATGCGTTCTTTGCCATCTCTGGTCCATGGTGCCGGCTCGTCGTCATCACGCTTCAGCAGATACCTCCAGACCAAGAAGCCAGACTTTCCTTTGGCTGGCCAGTACTTCACCACCTACAGGAAGATGAAGATATGAAGTAAAGCTGCAAATGAATACTCATAATCACTCATAATCAAGTAACAAGATTATTAATCACATGTTTTTCAAGCTGGAGGTAGTAGTTGGTTTAACAGCAAATTAGTTCTGCTGAGGTTAAGTGATTTATTCAATTCAATTTTCAGATCTTTAGTTTAAAAAATAAATTATATATATATTTTTTTTTTTAAATCACACAATTTATCAGTGTAATGAATTAATTGTCAAAACCCATGTTAAACCATTTAGTTGCTGCTATTGTATTGCGCTAGCTGACATGTCCCCTCCCCCCAAAAATATACAAAAACCTGTCTAGTACCTTATATATCCCATCGTATCGGTTTCCTTCCTCAGGGCAGTATTTACTGTGCTTGCGTCCTTTGCAGCTGCGCACAACTCTAACCGATTTGCCTTCCTTCCAGTTCTTGGACTCCGCTCCGTTTTTGTCATTGACAGGGACGTTGCAGTTCAGAGCCAGCGCCCTGGTGGGCCCCAAAACAAACAATTTAGATATGCATAAACAAAGCAAAACAAAAACTAAACAGATATCACGTTGAATGAATTGAGTTATGTCCTTCAATTTCATACCGGTTCATGTGGGTAAGTGTCTGATCACAGGATTGCTCAGCGGTCCTCTTGTTTCCTGATAGATCTCGCCCTCCAGAGCCGGTGTAAGTGAACTCATTACCATCATCCTATTGTGTGAGACATTGCAAATATTACACACAAAAAAAAGGTTTTGGCATCAGAATGAGAACAAACAATGGGACACCTACCGACAACACTAGAACATAAATATTAGTTAAGCCTCTTTACTTTTGTACATAATTTAATTACATTTATTGAGGCTGGGATAAGATTTTCTTAAAACTGTCAGCAAACAGTGACTTTAACCTTGTTAAAAGTTATCCCCACCTTTAATATAACCATGGTTAAAAAAGAAATATCATACCACATCATCCTCATAGCCTCCTGCCAGGACCAGAGAGTAGGCACCATCGTTGCTCCTGCCATGAATTCCAGCCACATGAGGCCTGTGGACACCAGATTCACTGACCTGCAAAAACAAAGAACATTTATAATATTACAAGCCACTAGAATTCACAATCACAAAACCCTTAACAGAAAATTTTGGAGCTTTGTTTGTCAAAATAAACATCAACAAATTAAAGCACAATGTTGCAATAGAATTAGACTGACCTGCACTCTGAACTTCCAAAGGGAGCCGACAGGGACGCCAGGGATTGGGCCATAGTGGTTGGACGGGACAATGGTGCACTGCTTGGTTCGACCAACACAGGCCATTCCCTGCAGGGTGAGGAGTACATTATATTTGAAGACTTCGGCATTCAACAAATTGCATTATCACAGCGAGTTGTCTACAAGGTCACTGAGCGTATAGGCTGGTAGATATTTAACCTACATGCTCGAAGATACCTGGGATATAGTTTATTAGTGTCCCAGTCATAGAAGTGACAAATTAAAATCATAACTTAAAAAATTATTTTTGCACACATGAATAGAATTTCCACACCTTGCCCCAGTCCCTCTGGCTGGAGGAGCTGGCAGAAGCCATCTTAGCTTTCTTCTTGCTCTCCTTCAGCTTCTCTCCAGCACGTACAACCTCACTGCTGTCAATACGGCAACCTGGGCAATACCTGAGATGATATGACATGGTGAAGTCAAGTTCAACATATTGATAATGGAAGGAATTTTCTAAACAGTGACACAAAAGGTGTAAATTTGGTGGTTGGATTGTCGATATCTGGCTAGGGGTCATTTCAATGTTTAGATTGCAATACCACAATATTAAATATAATGTCACTCTTCAATCAGTGACATTCACAAGTAATAATTTCCTGACTTTATATTCAATTAACTGACAGCCTATCTGAATATACTAAATCAATCATGGAGTTCCAAATCTACTGACCAGTCCTCATCTTCAGGGATGGTGGTGAGGGGAGGATTCAGACAGTAAGTGTGATAGGCCATGTCACATTCATCGCACAGCAGCTGTTTGTCAGGATCCTGCTTGATGCCACAGATTTTGCAGTTACACCAGTGGCAGTTTTTATTGGGATCGTCCTTACAGTGCTTGCACTCAGGTCCATTTGATCCTGGAGAATACATACATTACATCATATAAATACTCTATATACCATTTCATTATACAGCATTTTCATTTGGGTGAAGAAAGGCTGCTTTCATACATATAAGATTATTTACATGTCAAAAATAATCAAAATATCGATAGCTACTAATACACAACTTTACAATTTTAGAATTTCAATTTTAACCTACTTTTTAGTGGACTCTCTGATCCAGCTGGGGTGTCGCCCAGAGAACCAGGCTCCTCAATTTTGTAGATTTCAGTCAGAAACATGATCCGGCAATCATTAAGAGAGTCACCAGCCTCACTGCAAGCAAAGAAAAAAAAACGGTCAGGGTATCCTAAATAGTGAGAATATGGTAAAACTTAGCAGGAACAATAGAAAACTGCAGATGTATAAATACACCACAAGGCAGTATATTTTGTATTATGTGCCTAGGTGAAAGTAAAATTCAAAAAACACACATAATGAACATGAAAGCCTTTTATACACCATCTTGTTCTTCGGTATGTAACACATCCTGCAATCAGCTTTGATACCACAGCAGGAAATCTGTTTCTACACACCTGCTGCAGCGGTATCCAAAAACCCAACAAACTGAAATTCCGTCACAATGGGACCTAAAGATAACGTTCACCTGCCACCACAGCTAGCCGAGTAGATATTTTCTCAGATATGACGGATGGTAATGGACCCTGCAAGGTATTCCTCTTTATATGCAACAATGTCCTTACCCAAGGATAATCTTGGCATAGATCTCTCGCAGGGTACGCGTCTCCCGCTTCTTCTGGATCTCAGCGTCGTACCAGTAGCCACGTTCCTTGGGCTCATCTGGGTTGTAGTTAAGCATTACGATCATTCCCGGTTCCAGTTGGTGCCACTGGTACACTGTACGGGCTCGAGGACGAACATCCTTGGTCAGCAGCTGAATCACTCCATTCTCTGGGTAGCTGTGACAGAAAACGTCATACCATGTTATTTTGTAGTTCAGAAACAAGCCACACACCGCCACAGGTGTTTCCCCGCACAATGCTGTGATAAAGTGTAGCTGACTGTATGAAAACATGTTTGAATGTTGAGGACCAACTGCTAGTGCAGCAGGTGTCAACAACTACACCACTCGGATGAATGTTACCTCTAACACTAACGCACTTGTGAACGAAAAAACACAAGATCACCTTTCAAGGAGGTCAAATCCAGAGGTACCACGGACACTCAGTTTAACCATTAGGGCTACTAACTCATGAAACCACACAATTTATGATGCCTCACTGGTTAGTGTGTGGTGGTCTCAATTGAGAGAGACGTGCCTGCAAAGCTTCTATAGAGCAATGTCTTTCTTGACATACTGTATTTACACAGTAGGGAGGGAAACTGTAAAGTGTCTCACTGGGAAGGCTTTGTATCTTAACTGCCAGATTTTTCTGGTCCTGATCAGTCAACTAGGTGACAGGAATAACCTCCAGAGCAGGTTAGTGAAGCCATTAAATCTAAATGTACAAATGCAATTATCGTGTTACACTGTCTTTCCACTCAATTTATTATTATTATACTATTATGTTAACACCCTTACGAAGATGGACATTAGGTTAACGCTTCTAATGTTAATGTTCAGTATACGGACATTACTTTACTGCAGCTCTGGTAGACTGAGGATCACTTACTGAACCAATATAGGGCATCAAAAATATCGTTTTTGTTTTGCTTAACCAAACTGTAGTGCGTTCAAGAAAACATTTAACACTAGCTCCCCCTATCTCCTTCATGTAGTTTAAGGCAACTCAACATAATCGAGCCATTATGATTAGCAGTAGTAGTTCTAGATACTTTACATTTTTTTCACTACTGAAACCAATATTTCTCATTCTGCACCTACACCTCTTGACAACCAAATTAAAGCTCTATAAGTGCAGGTGGTTGGACATTTGTATGTTAATACACCAATTGATAGCAAATCTCTTTTCACAAAACTATCCTGACAGCTATGTAAGACAGGATCGGGTTAAACGAATGTCAAGCGATGGGCAAAAGCATTGAAAAACAATGAGCAACAGAAAAAGGATTCTTACTCTTCATATTTAACATGGTACAGTATCTCCTCCTCTGCTGGCTGGGCCTCAGCAGCCTCTTCTTTGGGCGTCTTTGGGGTCTTAGTAACGTTGACGACCTGGGCCTCAAACCACGCTCCCATGTTTAAATCTCTTGCATCAACCAGCTCATTGATCTTTAAACAAAGAAGGGAAAAAGGAAGGTGTTCAGAGACTTTCCAGTGCCACTGATAACAAATTCCACAAATGTATAGTAAGATTACACTCTGTCAGAATATACAAGTGCTACTACTCTATAAGTAGTAAGCTAGTAAAATAAACTGAGAACACATTTCAGCCACTGCACCCCCACATCGAGAGCAAGGTTCAAACCATGGCTTTGTTTTCGCCTCTGCACAGCTCACCAATCACTGCATGGAGCGTGCGTGAATGTCAGATTGTCAGTTTCAAACAAATTACAGAAAAAAAGCCCCTCCCAATCTGATTTTAGAAGGGTATGGGATGAGTTTTCTGAAGCTATTCGACGCTCCAACAAGTAGTTCTAAAAAAGTATACCGACAGCCTCGGTATTCAGATGTTTCCTGTTCAGAAAAAACTGCACTAGCATTATACCCTTCCTCCTAATACAAAGCAGCCTACATCGCTGTGAGCACGACTTAATGTGTCATTTAGCTGAACACAGGTGCCTAAGATTCTCAGGATGCTGTTTTAGAGGCAATAGTACAAACAACTTATTTTAATCAGCTTAAAACACTTTTTTTTTTTTTAAATAATTTTTTTTTTTTAAATTATAAAATGTCTTGTGGAGTCTGGCCTTGACAGTAACTTGTATTGGATCAGTGAACCACAGAGGAGCATGTATGAGAAATGGCCAAGAATTCCAAAACAACAAAGAAATAAATGATTGTCTTAATTTTTCGACTTACTTTTTTGTTAATTCAGACATGTAAGCCAGGACACATAAAACCCACATTGGTGGTTTATCTACTTTACATGTGTTATTTGACCATGTTTCATGACCACTTACCAAACTGGGATGAATGCAGGTCAAACACTACAGCGTGTTTCAGATTTCCCTCTTCTCCATGAAGCCAAAGTAACCATCTACCTCTAAAAACATTACATCTAATTTAATCCCAACCACCATCTTTAAAACATACCTTGTAAAATCCAAATCCAGGATCGATGAGTTCTGGGACATTTGTCTGGGCAGAGGTGCCAGCGGTCTGACCCTCTACCTCGCCGTGAGTTGAGCTCTTGTCAGACTCGCTTTGGGTTGATCCACAGCCAGAATCAGAGTCTGAGAGCTCGGCTTCTTTGTCCTTGCTTTTGATGACATCAACAGCGGCCATCTTCTGCCGGACAAGCAGCTGCACTATGTCGTTTAGGCCCACGTTATAGTCAAATATGGTATGGCCATCCTCCATCTGACAAATTAAAAATATATAACATGGTTAATTGTGGGAGAAAAACAAAATCACCATTTCCTACTGTTGTTTCAGAGGAGCTTTATTTTTTCTGTGGTTACTTTTACAGTTCTATATTTAACTCATCCTACACTCTGTTTATGAGTAACAGTACTCATAACTGAGCTACGACCATCACCCATCTCATTTCCATAATGGAAATTCTTTGTTACCTGAGACTACATAAACAAAACTCTATCAAAATAACTCTAACAAAATGCTACCTTTTATTAGCTACATTTTATTAATCTAGTAGCTCATAGGCTTTAACTTACCGACTCAAATACCACAGTGAACAGCATCAAAGACATGAACAACATTCCAGCAATGCTGCCTCACCTGCTTGCCACGGTAGAAGAGCCTCTGCCTCTCTGGCTCCACCTTGAAGAGCTCCGCAATTTTAAGACGAAGCTCATCCACCTTGGTGAGTTTGGACAGGGAATCCACCCGATGGGTTTCCTTCCCATCCATTGTGCGCACTTGAATCCACATTGCAGCTGCCCTGTGTCAACAGCCAAATCATGACCCCATTATGTCACAGTAATCATACTAATTATTTTACTGCTTACTATATGTAATGACAATAATCTTTATTAAATCATTTGATTATTATGACATTTTTAATAATGCAGTTTTCCAAAGCAGTACACAAAGCATTTCTAATAAGCTACAATATCACACAATCACAAAGAATAACTTAAGAGTTTTCTCTGGTTTTGTTTTGCAAAGTTTATTGGGATATGAAAATGCATTTCACGTTAACAAGCACAAAAATGTGTCTGCTAATTATTTGTATTTTAATGCAATTGCGTGCCAGTGTGTTGCGAAAAGCTTAAACAATTTTTTTCATTTTTTTTAATACAGTACATTTGTTATGAAGAAATTGCAAATGAATGATACTCTTTTCCTCAGCCAGGTGCATGAGTTAAGAGGACATTTAATGTATGCAGTTATTGTTAGCTATGATCCACAATTCTTGACATGTGCACATGTACACAATATCTAAATTAATATTAAAATAATCATTCACGCCCTGTCCACACAATGCAGCATGACACTTTCCAAACCTCCAGTTATCGCTTTGAAGTACAGATCTGCAGTGTTGGATTTGCAGATCAGCATCTTAAGTGTTTACCTGTACATTACTGAGTTTTTATTGTTTGGAATTATGTCAGAACCAAATTCTCATCACAAATGTTCTTGTACTCAACAATAAAGATTCACAATTTCTGATATTTATAACTGTGACAACTAAAGCAATGGTCACACTAAGGAGCTCAAATATACAATGAACTTTTATCTCATCCTATCCAAGTTAGCAATTTAACACCCTGAGTTTGTGCTTCTCAAAAGCGTTTGTGTGAGGTGCGCATTAATACATCTGTAAAGGTTAAGCATTTTTAATGGATCAAATTAACTTAATTTCCGTCAAAGAATGCATTAATGCTCCTCAGCAGCAGAAATATGACTGTATCCCTGCCTGCTCGGTGTATTGTGCTGCTGTCAGCACTGGGCTGTCACTTCAACAGAGTATCAGAAAGGGAGGGAACAGGCTGATTTAAATACAGTGCGGGAAACTGAGCTGCAGGCCACTCCCAGTTCTTTTAAAAGCACATCCGGACGCGAGGGAGCGCTAGCAAACAATGTGCCTTCGCTCTCTGACAATAAAACACACCGAAATACTACCTCAGATATAGTTTTAACTCGATTATTATAACAACAGAATGCACTTTTACCCGCATGCATCGTGCTTTGTTCCTGTTTATTAATAAGCAGCGAGCTCGGCGGCTGCTTTGCTTTCACATTTGCGCTCTCAGCTGAGGTCTTGTTCGCTCTGCTGGCTCGAAATAAACCAACAGCAGTGAACAAAACATGACCAATAACATCGAAAACAAACTACTTCCTCGCACCCAGCATGTGTTGTTTCACCGAAACCGTTCATTTTTTTCAAAACAAAGACGAAAACATGAGCCAATTCAATACTAGCCAATACGGACAAACAGGAAAATAGGCAATCTGAGGTTAGCGTATTTGTTTTTCTCCATGTGAAGCAGTGAAGTGCCAAAGCTAACTGAGACTTCATGTGCTGCAGATTATGTAGCTGTATTACAGATACACAACAATGATATGGGGTCGAGTTCATCACCCACCCATATCAGTGCTTACAGCAAACCACGTTACAATTTATTGTTACACAGCTTTCAACTAGTATGTTAGCAAGAAGGAGTCAGAGGAAAGCGAAAAGCACGAAAACAGTGCAGTTAACTGAAAATTGTGAATTATTTCGAATTTTACATTCGGTTGCCTCGGTGACTTGGTGTAGTAAGCGAAAAGAAACGAGGGAGGACTTTGTCAAGTTAGCTAACCTTAGTAAGCTAGCTACTGAGTGAGGTTATCAATGAGTACTATTTGAAAAGTTATCATAACACGAGAAAAAAACTGCTTTACCTGTTTGTTCGTCCAAGTGAAAGCAAGAAATTGACGTTGAAGGAATAACGTGCACGTTTTCCCCAAATAACTTCTTTGCAGGGTTGGTACAACCAACTCTATGCCTTGTTGGAGATTGATCAATGAGTTATTCTTCAAGACTTTGATATCCCGCCTGCTCTAAAAACTCCGCTCCGCCATTGGCTGCTTGCCTCCAACTACATCGAGCTCATTGGCTCATCGAGCTGTCAATCTGGGATGTGACTGGAGCTTAGCCTCAGCGCGCGAAACGACATTCTCGTGGGTGCAACTCGCCTCCGGATATTTATCGCGAGATTACGCAGCGCCCCGTAAACCGGTAACCCAGAGAGACAGATGGTGGTTCTGGTAAACAACCTCACTGGTAGGGCTGTTTGTCATCGCTGAAGTATGACTGCTTCATTGTTTTGGCTTCAGAATGAGTTTCCTTCCTCAAGCTAATCATCTAAACATGTTAAACTTGGTTGTGGAGCCCCCCGACGGGCTCTAATAATCCTGTTTAATTAATGATGTGCAATTACCTCCCCCTCAGTTTGGCGGGAGCTGAGAGTTAATGAGGCCAACTCAGTTCAAAGTAGAGCGCTAGAAATGAGAAGTAGGTGTAGCAATGTGTGTGTGAGGAGGATATGGGTTTGGGTGCATGGGAGAGGCTGTGTGTTTGCTTTTAAAATTGATCCAATCTGCAATAAACTGCTTTCTTCACTTGTTTATGTAATATTTCTGCTACTATTTCTGCAGTGACTGTGTAGCCTAATGAGTAGAGGAGTTTTTGTGGTCCACTGATTAAAAGTGCATCAAAAAAAAAAAAAGTTAGAAGAAGGGGGGATTCCGACTGTTAGCTCTCTTGAGTCCAGATGTGGACAGTTTTTTTTTTACATGACAGACAGACATTAAGTT
This sequence comes from Chromis chromis, assembly GCA_900302755.1. NCBI lineage: Eukaryota > Metazoa > Chordata > Actinopteri > Pomacentridae > Chromis > Chromis chromis. The sequence continues at coordinate 11,151 of OMNN01000042.1, read as the reverse complement.
TCTGAAACACAAAAATCACTGTGAAAAAAGGTTTGCACATATTTAAGAGCAACCATCTGCATTACTCATGAGTCCTACTGTATAAACTTACAACAGAATCCAACCGGTACTTTTGATTGTGTGGTGAACAACAAAAAAAATGGAGCTCTGAAAAAAGCATTTATTTCTATGAATTTATTAAATCTGCTCTATGTCTCTATTTACAAATAAAATAATGTGTGCCTGCTACAAAAGTACACATGAATGTCTGTAATCATATATAGGCTAAAAATACATATAGACGATACATGTAGAATATATATACATAGAGAATAAACCAGGCCAGTGTGATACAAAAAGAAGGTTTCACAACAAGGATGTAATATAGTCAAGATTACAAAATGGAAAAGTTAAGCAAGAACACACCATTAACAAAATCTTAAAAAGACACAATATAACCAAAAATATCAACAATATGAGTAAAGCAACTGAAACTATCCATCTAATGAGAAAAACAGAAGTGAAATCGCAGAGGGCACCACACCATTATTGCTTTTAATGCAATGTAAACATTTGACAATCTGGTCAGCATGTTTTTTGAAACTCATAAACTCTTGGACGTACAGGAACATAAAAAGAATAATTGCACTAATCTGTTATTAAGAGTCAGTTCAAAGTCAGCAAGCAGCAGGTTTAGTTCTTCAGTTAAGGCAAGAAGACAGAATGATACAACATTAAGTGAATTTGACTACATTTGCGTTTGTGTTCATCTTTCTTTTATTGCTCTTTTATAATACTGTTCTGCTTTTCATATGTAGAGTTTCACTCATTCACTCCTGGGGCTGCCCTGCACATCCTCAGCCATCAAGCAGAAGTAGCTGTCCTCATTAATTTCCGAAGCCAGTTCAGCATATGAACCCTTGAAGTCCACTTCTTCAACCCCCGAGACGGCCATCGACTTCCAGTGATCAAAGCTGCTCCTCGTTATGTTTCAGCAACCTTTTCCAGTCACATTGTTGTGCCACCAGCAGCTGGTTACAGTGGGCAGTTATGTTGCTGGCACAGATCCACATCAGTTTAGTGTTATTGTGACATCCACCATCTTTATCTGACAAATATTAACAGAAGTCTTTTATCCACTCCCCAAATGCCCATGTTGGGGTATTATCTGCAGGCACTCCTTTTATTTAGGCTGTTGTAGTTAGTTCTTCTGTGATCAGCACACTGTTAACCAGGTTATGTTAGCTGTCTAGTGCTAACGTGTTGTTAATGCAATATTCTAACTGCTGAATCACTGCTAGGATACCTGACTTGCATTTTTGTTTTATTCTTTATTCTTTACTGTTTTTGCAGGGAAGCATGACCATCAGACCTAGAATAGCAAGATTTACAGCTGCACAAGCATTGATACAGATTCTTGATGCCCAGAGTGAGGATAAAAATAGCTCCACTGATGGTTCTATCGGTGTGTGTTTTTGGCTACCTTTCTGTAAAAAAAAAAAAAATCAAATTCCATACCTTATTACATTAGATGATGGACAAATATATCAGAGAGTGAAATAAATATGAAGAACCCTAAAATCAATCATTTATATAGAAGTATTCCTATATAAAGTCAATATGACCCACTCGGTCATATTAGTCGCTAAAATAGCTTGGTCACTTGAGGGTTAAAGTGAAAATACAAAGGTTTTAGCATCAAAATGTACTTAAAGCGCCAAAAATTAAACTACCCATTATGCTGAAATGCAGATTTCAGAATATTGTATATTACTGGATAATAATTACTGAGCATTAACATGTTCATCATTTTAATGCTGAAGCTGGTAAAGGTAATTTAACTACATTAGATAGTTTATCTGCTCTGTAGCTTGTGAATTCCCCACCTGGGATCGATAAAGTTTTATCTTATTCTATAATATTACACCACAATTCAGTTGTTTATATATTTACTAACTATATTTTGTAGGCTATTATTCAATCAAATTTGCAATTAAAGTTATTATTAAACTAAATCTGTAATTATTCAACTCAATCTGCAAAGTAACAAGCAACTAAAGTTATTAAATACATGTATTGGAGTAATAAGTACAATATTTACCTCTGAATTGTAGTGGAGTAGAAATACAAATTTGCAGAAAATGGAGTAGGTACTGTACTTGAGTAAATGTGCTTAGATCCTTTCCAACACTGACACCACTTGTTTTAAAAAATAATAATAATAATTAAATATTGTTAATGTTTTGTAATCACTACCTTTTTCAAAGTTTCACAGTTGCTTCCAGAAAAAAAACTCAAAAGCAACCTTGTGTTTAGCTCACTGCACAGTGTGGGAGAAAATTGAGTAGAAAATGTTTTAATTATGTAAAAAAAAAAAGAGAAAAAAAAGTCTAACGTCTATTTAGAGGTCCAGATAGTTAGTAAGTTAGTCCCAAGAGTAACTGTGAAACTCTGAGTGGAGGATATGAAGAAATAATTCTCTTCCCTTCCTCTAAAGTCCCCTGACAGAAGCACTTCCCCTCTCATTGGAGCTGCTCAATATGTGGCTGAACTCCCAGGGATGAATGTGTGTAACTGTATGAATGTGTAGCAGAGTGTTACCAAAAGAAGAGTGCCTGCTGAGAAAATCCTTCCCAGCATGGAAAAAGGTTACGCGCTAAGAGGAAAAACCACTGAATGAGGCCTATCAGCTGTACGGTGTCTCTGGTGTGGTGGATCCTGGACAGAGCTGCCTGGCAGGCACTGAACAGCACTCAGAGCTCAGGGAGGATGAGAGGAAGTGGACACGACAGGCCAAATCATCCAGGAAATCTTTTTGTAGCTTTGTTATTGCTTGAGAAAGCGCAACAGGCAGCGACTGCACACTGTGAAGGATGGAGTCCAGCTTCTCTTCAAGAGATACGATCCTCCGGTCCAGCTCACCGCTTCGATGCTGCAGCTCTGACACCAGATCGTACATCATGTTCTGAGTCTGGGAAGCAACACGGAGACAGTTCATACATCTGGGATGATAACTTTCAAGGATCATCAGACTAAGGGATGAGAAGATTCTCATTCACCAAGTTATTGTAAACTTTAAAAAGATTATGGAAAATGCAGACAACTTTTAGTTCTGTCTAATAGTGACAGTCCTTATGTGATATGGAGTGAAACAGTCAGGGCTAAGGCTGACTTTACAATGAAGTTTTTATTGCACTTTTAGTAACACTGACCCTTAGTGAGTCTATACCAAAAATAAATGAAATGTAAAACATGTGTCCAACATTTCACAATGGATATCTCATATGGGCAACCTAAGTAAGGCCCATTATTCAGCCTAACCTGGCCTCACACAGTTTGTCATGAAAGTACTCTAAGTATTGTCCCAATATAAAGAAACCATTAAAATATACTGTTTTCCAGGAAGTAAGGAAATACTGCATATACAAACCTTTGCGAGATCAGCGATTGTATTGGCCTGGTCAGTTAATTTCCTTTGCTCCAATTTGACTCTTCGCAGTCTAAAAATGAAAACCAGAACCACAGTCACTTTTGTTACAAATAAAATAAACACAGGGCATAGTTTGTCTTGGTTACAACTTAAATCACATAATCGTCAGAATAAAGATCCAGTCACAAATTTTAGAGAAAGAGGAAGGTGCAAGACGTGACTCTGTGCTCCCTGATGATGATGTATTGATACCTACTCGTGGATGGCTTGCAGGAATTTACGCTGATGGTGACGCACTCTGGCGTGGTCAATCTTCTTGACCAGCTTAGTGTTTTTGTAGATGAGCCACGTCTCCCTCAACACATTTGCTGCTGTGTTTTTTATCTGAGAAAGAAATATACCAATGAAAAGTCGTGCAAGACTGCAATACATTGTTTTCAACAAGCATTTGTTTTCATATTTTATTTTGCTTATATACTTCTGCATCACTTTGTTGACTGACTGCTGAGTAGTTCTTTGTAAGGCTCTTTGAGACATAAATCTGATTTTTTTTTAAATAAACTGTGCCATATTGTCAAAAGATCCAAAATTGTAATACTGTTTAGATTTAACTCTGACTGTTAACATTGAAAGCATCTCTGTGTGTAAACAGACCTTTTTGTAGATTTGAGTATCCATCATAAAGTTATGGACGTGTTTCTCAGCTCTGGTGAGTTCGGACTTCCTTGCAACAACGGCGACCACTAAGGCTGTACAACCTGCTCCCTGAGGAGAACCAGTGGATAGCATCACTGTAGTGATGTGCTTACTGTAGCAAAAAGCATTCCTACCATCCATAATTTCAGGGCATGCTTCATACTTATGTTGAAGTGACATTGTTATCCATAGAAATTTACTACCAGTGCTACAGAAGATAAAAAGCCTACCACATTAGATTATCACTTGCAGAAAAAAACAAACCTCAGGCAAACATTTTAATTTTTAAGCTGCAGCTAGCAGAAATCAATCAACAATATTCATGTATATTACAGATGCATTAGTTAAAATATACTGTCGGACTCAGTTATGACATTACAGCATAAAAAGAAAAGTTATGAGTTTTCTCTGTATAGTAACTTTATAACCCTTCATTGCATGTCTTGATATATTGTATGAGTATGAATCTCACCATAATTCCTGTTAACAGGCAAACCCCTTTTCCACAGTAGGTGTGAGGGACCATGTCTCCGTAGCCGATGGACAGGAAGGTGATGGAGATCAGCCACATTGCTCCAAGGAAGGTACTAGTCACTTCTTGTGCATCATGATACCTGTTGAGACATGACACCTGACTGTAACAGCAGCCGGTGTTAAAGCTGAAGGGAGGCTGTGTGTCTTTGTCAGTCAAACCAAGGAATACATTTTACTGACAGACTACAACTTATTATGGTTTCTTTAGTTAATGTCCTTCATTTCAGTATAATGCAAAACACACAAACCTGTTGGTGATACCAGAAGAAATGCAATAATGTTGATACCTCTCACATATGCGCACAGTCCACGCTGCAATGATCCAACAGGACACGCTGAAGACGAGCAGGACGGTGCCGGGGCAGATGGTCATCAGAGTCTTCATGACAAAACGAGTGTCAAAGTTGATCTTGTTGAGCGCTCCGATGCTGCGGGAGGAAGCATCTGTGAAGAGTTTGCTGTGGAGCAGCATGACCCTGCCGATCAGGTAGAGGCGCAGGAACATCGGCACGGAGAGGATGATGTCCACATCGGCATCCGCCACTGATGCTGTGTAGCTGAAGGCCAGTCGAGCAGTCCAGGTGAACACATACTGACCTGGGATTGGATGGATGGCACAGATGAGGAGCTCCAACCCAACAAAGAGAATCCGCTCAAAGGTCATGGCTATCCTCCAGTCGTCTGCACTGTTGTCCACCATGAAGAGCTGGGAAGTAAAGGAAGAGAGCTAAAGATTTAGGGTAATTAATGTTGCGATACAAATGAACCAGATTTATTAATATTTTGAAGTATTAAAGATTGGTAACTGATACTCAGTAGCATTATAAGTGGTAACAATTGATTAATTAAGACAAATGAAGTCTAGTGGATATTAATCTATATGTAGACTAAGCTATTTTCAATCATAATCACATAACATTTGCAACAAAAGCAGCTGGGTTTCATTACCTCTTGGGTAAAGGTATTCTGTCCTAGTAGACTTTGGCTGTCTAGTTTTTGTGAGTTCTGGTCAGAAGCCATTAACAATAGTCTTTGTCATGGTGGCCATTGGCAGCTAAACCCCCAAAATGCTTTGTGCTTGTCAACATGAAAGTACTTAAACTGCAGTCTTCCATCTCTTCAAATAGTGAGAGGCTCTACCTCTATGTTCTTTGTCTTCTGCCTTATTGGTTAATATATTTAGGTTAAATATTACAGTAATTATTTGATTCATGGTTAATCATTAAAATCCCTAATTTGGAAAAATGTCAAATTTCTCACAAAGACAATACTAGGTAATGAAGTGACAGGTATAGTACTGATGTCTTCCTTTTCTCAAATCTAAAAGCCACAGGATAAACAAACAAATTACTTAGTAAACCACCATTTATTTATTTGAGCTGCTGAAACTGTATTATTTGCTGGCTACGAAGTCAGCAACTGGCTGGGGTCCCCAAGGAGTTTCAGAAGTCACAGATCCTCCATTTCTACTGGTTGTGGCACTTTGATTAGTTAGAAATGTGTAATATCAGCTCAGGTGGGTCCTGTAATATCAACCAATTATTTGGCACTGTGAGTCAAGATCCAGCTTTCTTAGTTTAGTTTATGTTTTCCTCATGTGGAGCATATTCCCAGATAAGGTAGTGATTAATTAATGCCAATTCACACCCACCCGTTACAGATTTTAGTCATATTATAATTAAAGGTGGAGTATGCACTTCTAATTCAATACACCTCATCCCACTCCACTAGATGTCAGTTCTGTGTGAGCTGAAGGGAGATGGGGTAAAGTGGGCAGTGGAAGCGAAAGGTGCAATAAATCTGGCACATGCAGACAATCTAAACATTCTAAATAGCTAAACAGACTCCAGAATCACAGTCTCCAACTTTAAGTTGAAGAAGGCTGAGAAGCTTAAGCAATAGCTATTTATGTGAGCCTTGAGTTTATTCTATTTGCTTGATATGTGATAACAAGGTCAAGAATGATCTACATGTATTGTTTATTCATACTCATACCTGGATTTCCCTTGCGTGGTACATCACAATGAGTCCAAGTAAAATGACGGTAGAGAGGCTGATCAGGCCTTTCAGTACATATGAATATATAGATTGCTGTTTGTGAGGAAAAAAAAACATCAGCATGTTAGTAGATTGAGAGAGAGTAGCCTGAGAGTAGCAGAGAAGCAGAAATAAACTATGAAATATGAGGTAATCGCTAATAGAAAAGTCATGAACGGCCTTAATAGTCATTTTAGCTAGTGACACAGTTGCTCTGTTGGCATTTATTTCATTTGAAGTGCATCCCACTGAATCACAATGAAAAAGCAGCGCACTTCAGTAACGTAGTAAACATACCTTTTTCTTCATTACGCTGCCAACACATGCGTGACCACTATGGTGGCAGGTAATTTGCTGTACAAAGTGTCAGAATATGCTATGAAACTATTTTGAGTGTTTCTGCACTGATGTGGCCCCTTTTTTTCAATCTGTTCTACTTTATAAACAAAGTACCTTGCTGTAAAATTCCCTTGACAGTTCGATCTCGATGACCATGACAATAATACCAAACATCCCGCAGACCAAAGCATAATCGCTTAATTGTTTGCGCTTCCCAAAGAGAGCTCTTCTCTGACCCAGCCGGTAGCTAAAGTCCTTGGTCTTCTTCTGTGGTACGGCACCTTCCTCTCTGGTCATGTTTTCACTGTTGGCCTTACTTGAGTCTTCTCTGATGACTTTGGAGAAGGCGTCCTCGAGGATGGTGCTGTGAAGAAGCTGAAGAGGCTGCTGGCTTGAATGAAGGTCTGCAATACTAGATCTTAAGGTGCCGTGGCTGCTCAGCGGTCGCACCGCATCTCCATTTGGCATGTCACCAGTTTCTAAGGTGTCAAGAAGTGGAGGACTGTGTTTAGGGAGGGATAGTCTAGATCCACTGAGGTGCTGAGGGTTTGTCTGCAAAAGGAAGTAAGACTGTCAACCACAGACTGTATGCTGTCAATGGAGGGCATGTAATGTATCTGACAACATCCTGTATGCTGAGAGAAAGATGAATTCAAGAATGAGGAAATACACCTTTCAGACACAACATTAAAACCACCTGCCTAATATTGTGCAAGTCTGCTTCTTGTTTTGAACCATCAGGTCATGGACTCAGGACTTTAAGAGGTGTCTGGCATTGGAAAATTGGCAACAGATCTTTTGGGTTCTATGGGTTGTGGGTTGGGCACTCCGTGGATTGAGCTTGTTTATACGGATCCCCACAAGAGTCCCATTCAGAACTTTTTCATTTATTCTACTTCACAATACTTCCATATGTTCCAGTGCCTCCTGCTAATGCCCGATCGGATTAAGATCTTACAAGATCGGAGGTTGGGCCAATGCTTTGGGCTCGTTGTGAGCGGTTTTAGTTTTACTGTGTTGCAGGCTGCTTTGTTCTGCTAAGGGACATTGCTACCACCGGGGAGTGTGGTTGCTCTTGTGGGTTGTGCTCGACCTGCAACAATGTTTAGGTGGTTGGTACATGTCAACGTCACATCCACAAAGTTTCCCAGCAGAACATTGCATTGTAACAAGATGATCACTTCATCTGTCAGTGGTTTTAATTTTGTAGCTAACTGATGCATCTTTTGCAACTCTTCTTAAGTGGGATACAGAACATATTAGAATGATTTGTAATGCTTCTTTCAAGTTTTATATGTGACAAAGTACCAGATTGCACAGGGAAAGATTTTAAAAGAGCACCATATCAACCCCAGACTGCCATTTTGTGGAATCTGTCAAATTGCTTAAACTAAATTCTGATGTCAGATATATATATATAAAAAAATCTTGTTCAAAACTTTAAAACAACTGAATAATCCTTTCCCAAATTTGGAGGATATTGCCAAATGAAGTTGTGCTTGATCAAACCCAATATACAATTTCTCTTAATGACAGGATATCCAAGATATGTTTCAATATTTCTCAAAAGAGGTTTAGACGTTCGGGAAGCATATGAAAAATCATGTACCTGACTTTGTCGCTGTCTTGTTCTGTCTTCCACTAAATCCTGGTTTTCCAGTGAACTATACTGGCTGGTGGAGAAAGACTTGACGCTTTTGTTACTGACTGGTGTAGACGACCTCTTCGCCCACGGAGTGCTGGAAGGAAGATGACGGCACTTGAGGACGATGGACGGATCTCCGGATGGCTTGCCGGTTTGATCACCAATTATCGAGCAGTGGGATTCCTGCTTTTGACGTTGCTGAACTAATAGTGGTTCTTTACCAAAAAGCTCTCTCCAGTTGACATCTGAAGGCTGTTTTTGAAGTTTTTGATTTGTCTTGGCACATTCGATGGAGTTCAGAGGAATGTTGAACAAATTTGGACAAGGTGCTTGGCTGCCGCCTTTCAGTTTAAAATGATTGCAAGGCTGTTCTTTTTGACCTTCTTGGTCAGTGCGCTGAGGCATGAAATTATCCTTTGCATGGTCTGACGCAGGTTTCAAAAGATCTCGGTGGTTTGCTTGGTGTGGTAAAACCTGGCGAGTGGTTGAAATTTGGCTGCTGTGAGAGAAAGACTGGGAGTGTGGTGCAGATGAAAGGCTTTTCTTATTTGTAACTCTGGAGAGGCAGTCTTGGACAGTGCCGTGTTTTGAGTGTGGTTGAAAACCAGAGGCCTCTGAATGCTGGTGAGCATCAGGACAGGGACAACCACATCTGTCGTTGTGGTTTGGATGTCCCACACTGGTCCCTGCTCTTTCGGCAGAGGGTGAATCATCTCCTATGCTGCTAACCTGGCCACAAAGCAGCAGCCAGTCCTGATCACTCAGCTGTGATAAGGTGAGGCTTCGGGTTTTCAGTGGCGACATCTGGGCTGAACCTCTTGGAGAACTGATTCCGTTCGATCTTCCGTGGGGTGAAGATGAAACGCAGCACAGACTCTTTTCCTGTGGGGACGACGGCGTTTCAACTGAGGTTCCAGAGTACAGGTCATGCTTCCCCTCAGGGTTCTTAGTCAGAGCGGATGGACCTCCTGAGGTACAATGTTCACGGTCCCCGTCTTGGAAGACTTCACCTGTTGAGTCCAGACGTCGTGTTGCGTTGGTGGGTTTAACCAGAATCAACCTCATGGCATCACTGCAGAGCTGCATCGACATCACACACAGATCATTTTTCACATGTCATTAAAAAGTGCAACAAAGATCCTGGAAAATAATTGAATGCAGGATTATACAGTGGAATGATGTGCATACTGTAGCCTTCAACTTCTCCTTTTATGCCACCAACACAGCCCAAAAATGAACACAAGGTAAAAAGCCTTGACTGCAGAGGAATCCATAAGTGACTCAAGCAAATTATGCAAATCTCAGTATGAGCTTTTTTTTTTTTACTTTGACAGTAGTGGAAAATGTAGTGAAATTGTTTATTTAAATAAAGTTACAATACCACAGTATAGAGAAATGTTGCTTTAAGTAAAAGTCATGCAATCGAAATTTCACTTGAGCAAAAGTACCCATGCGTCGGCATTAAAAACTTCATTACCCATAATTTTAAAATACTGTGCATTACAGGATTATAAATATTAATGCATTAATGTGTGCATCGTTTTAATGTTGCAGCTGGACAGCTGAGGGGGACTAATTTGACTTAATTTATATACTATTTGGTAGCTTGTGGATTTCCTCCCCAGAGTCAATACTGCATTTATTTATCTTTCTCTGTAATAATACACCCTAATTTATTTGTACTTTTATTAACTTGAATCTGCAACTATTAATTAAAAGCATCAAATAATTAAAAAAAAAAAAAAAAGCCTGAATTGTAGAGGGAAAATGGAAATACTATTTATTACTATTTATCCAGTAAACTTTAAAGAATTCTCAAAATGATAAGAAATATCCACTGGGAACACAAGAAATATAGAAAGAAATGCTATTTTGCTTTGAAAATTAAGTCTTTTAAAACCATTGTGCTGCATTTTTAGGTCTGATTTTTGTCTGTCTTTAGCCCCAGGAGTACGTTTTGTTCGGATGAATTGCTGTGAGGAAAAAAGGTTTACCAAAAGAAAACCTTTACATTCAATCTAATAGATTTTTGAACTGAAAGATTTGTTTATACGTGGAGTAATTATTCAAGGCAAACTGTCGCTGTTATTAAAGCAATCATTTGCTTAATCTCAGATTGTGTTTTCAAGTGGTTGTGAATATGAAACATTCTGACAAAAGCAGATGTGAGTCCCCTCTCATGTTTGTTTACTGAGCATGGAAATCAGAGAGGCTGAGAGGATACAACTGAGCAGTTTCACATATTAATCAATTATTATGGAAGATAAAGTGACATTTCTGAACTATTGTATGTTATTATGGATCCCCATTTGAATTATTTGCTATTCCATGCCCTTTTACTGTCTAAGTTTGGGAGAGTAAAAGGTGGAAAATAATTTAGTGACAGATGGTTGCTATTAAAGTTGGATTTTTTTTTTATGATGCTATTGTATATACTTGCTTCTGATACCTGATATTTTTAATTGTTATATAAATAAAATTAAAATTCACT